>LJIJ01003158.1:0-20852 GCA_001718145.1 Orchesella cincta | reverse complement strand
CGGATAAATCGATATCAGCATCAGAAGCTTGCAAAACTCAATTCAAATCAACAACTTACAGAACAACTAGTTCAAACTCATCATCATCATGTCTCGCCTTGTAAGTTTCTATAAAACTTGGTAATATACTTAAGAAAAACATTGCCAAAACTTTGCTAATCATAACTTTCTCGTTTTATTCTTTCCAGTTCGCTCTCCTCGTTCTCGTCGCCGTTATTGCTGTGGCTAACGCCCAATACTACGGTGGATATTACGGCGGTGGCCTTGATTATGGATATTCTGGAATTGGCTATGGCTATTCAGGACTGGGATATGGAGGTTATTCTGGTCTTGGTCTTGGGTATGGAGCATACTACAAGAAGTAAATGAGTTAAATGTTATCCCGTTCAAAATTCTGTAAATGACCCGATTCGAAAAAACGAATAAAAATTCAGCGTATCAACATTATAATGTTTTTACTTCACATATCATTTATTTCATAACATTCTTCATAAACTTTTCCCAATTAAAACCCAAAAGACTCATAACAATTCCTCCAGCTAGCACAGCAAATGCTGTCCAGATATCGTCTAATCCTAGTCCACCACGATAATTATGAGGTTTTGCAATGCAGCGTATTTGAGTGTTGATGTCGTAGTACTTTTAAGCTCTGAAGAATACCGCTCTCTCCCATCATTAAAATGCTTTTGATGCAAACACAACAAAGAAAATGATTAAGACTTTCTCAGACAAACCAAAAAGATACTGATACTACTGATACTTACTGATAATTAAACGTATTTTTCATTCGCGATCCCCGCTTCACAAACATGGCAGCAGGTGTTTTCGATACTTCAAGAATTACAGTAGACAAATCATCGCAAAAGATATTTCAGCAAAATTCATCTGATAAAAAACTGTCGTTAGAGCGTCTGTAAAGTGATAAAAGCCATTCCTTGTTGATTACTACCAGTTAACAACTTTGCTAGAGCGTCATGAATTGTAAGTAGAGCTTCTTTTCCAGTTGGGATGAAGTCCTTCGATCATAAAGTTTCTGCAAATGCATGAAATGAAATATAACATGATTTATACTCAATAACTTGATATACAGCATCGGCCTAAAACTCACTTTAAACAGGCTCTTGGGTACAGAAAGCCACTGATCTCTAAAAATATCCAAGTTGCTCAGTGCAAGCTGATCTAAATTCCGTATTGGAACAAGTTCAGTTACAAGATTAACCGTGATTCCAGCAGAAAACGCGACGTAGCCAATGTAGCCCAATGAAGCTGCTGTAAAACAGACAACCTTAAAATGGGGCAACGTGGGATGATTATACCAACCTACAGAACACATATAAAATGTTATATACCTTATTAATTTAACTGGCAGTAAATTTTGACACTCAATTACCAGCCAAACAAGCAGTTGCTGTTACCCAGAACGAAGATTCCCTAACGAAATCTATATCAACTCCTTTCAGCAATTTCATTCTGTTCTGCATGCGAAAAAGTAGGTGCACGCTGAGCGTCACGATTATCCAAGTCGCTACATTGGCCACCATTGCATTATTTGAGAAAACGGAAGTTATTAAATTGCGATATGAGCTGGCTTTTGGCTGATGAAAAACTGCAATAAAGTCCGGTTGCGGTGGGATGAAGAAAACTGATCCCTTCCAATCATTTATCATAATAATCATTCCAGATTGCGAAATAGAAATGTCAACTTCCCTATTCACCACTTGAGCCGTCATGCCAGTCCAAGTACCATTTGGAAATCGACCAACCCATCCATTCCCTTTTATTGGAACATAGCTATAAATTGATAAACACTGCTAAATTACTATTTCAAAAAGCATTCAAAAATTAAAGTTACCTAAAGTTCATTGATATTTGAAGTGATAATAGAATGTCAAGACACATTCCTGATGTAAACTCCACTGTTCCATCCTCTTTCTCTGTAATTGATAACCTCTCCTTGTAATTTGGGTCATACTAAAGTTATAACCAAAAGACGTAAATCAGACTGTTAAGTATAAAATAATTTTGAATATTTGAAAGCAACAAGAAAGAAGATGTCAACCTGTGCAACAACGTTTAACAGCGTATTATCTGCTTTTGGGGAATGTAATTCAGGTTCAAGAAATTGTAAGAAGGATTCCATACCGTCTGCAAAAGGATGATTGAAATGTCTATGTTTAATGTCTACACGATGAACAAATGATACTATTTTTTCCCCAGGTTATATGCTTAAATATTGAAGTGATTGCACCGATATAATTAAATCTATCGGCTTGTTATGCGCGTACATGTTGTGAATGCAATATAGAACAAAAATAACACAATACAGTTGATTTGAATCAAATACATTTCGTTGAGAAAGTTGCTTGTTATTTCTGGCCTTGGATTATTATAAGATATAACAACACGCTATCAATATATAAATGTACGCAGGTAAACAAGAAGTAATTGAAAAAAGGTATGAAATGTCTTTTCTTATTTATTTGATAGTGACAAAGTATTCAATAACTGATTTCCTAATGAGTATTGTGAAATATTTGAAATCGGGAACAAGGTTACAATTCAGTTCCTTGTGAGATCTTAATAACTGGATAGTGGAAGTATAAAGGAATAGTTCTTTGAAGAGTTCATGAAATGGATAAAATAATTTTTTTTTATTGCAAATGAAAGTTATTAATCGGCATTAACTTTAATATTGACATCAAAGAGCTGTTACATCATTACAAAATAATGTTGGGACAATAAATAGGTGAAAATAAGATTACAGAACTTTGATGTTACTGGAATTTCTAGCAGTCTCGCTCCACTCTCTTTTGTATATTTTAATAGGGTAACAATCATAATCACATCGGTCACGACTGTGTGAAAACCAGTGAGGGCAGCAAGTGCAGTAACTTTCACGTCCACCGCAGCAGTAAAGAAACTCGTCAAAACGGCATACATCGTATTGGCTGAAGTCCTCACAGTAAGCAACACCGTATGGGAATGACGACACTCCGCCTGCAAAATAAAATATTGTTATTTCTTAAAAATCAGTTTATTCAATTTGCTTAATATTTTTCAAGTATATCAGGGTGTTTTAGTTACCAAATAGCGCTCGGTTCCATTTCCTTTCATCTGATTTCCACCAACCGCGTTGAGCAGGGAAATTATTATGAGAACGGTGGAGGCGAAAGTGAGTTGCTTCAACATTTTAGTTTTTACCCCGGAGAACTTGCTGTAGATAAAATAGAGCTTTAGCTGAAGAGCTATGACCTCGACACTTAAATGCAAAGACAGTCTGAGAAAAGAGTAAGCTGTAAACGAGCATTTTATATATGCACGTCCAGCTCCAAAGCTCATAGTTTTAAACGCTAATTTTGCCCCTTATCTTTTCCAATTTATCAACGAAGCTAGGCAAGGCATACCGTAAGGGATTGTTTGCTGGTAATAATACTCCTTTTCATATTAAACAGTAATCCATTGTTGATTTCTAGCATTGGGATTTCCAGAGAAAGGAATAGGAAATTAAGTGAGACAAATAACAGTACACTAGTTCAAGTTCTAAAATATACATGTAAAAGAAAGATAGTGATGAACCAAGCTGAAACATGTAGTTTGAGTTGAGATTTTAGTGACAATGGAATCTTGAACCACATATTGAAATAATGTAATAATTACGTCTGAAAACAAGGTACTTGTGGAACAACCACGTAGACAGACACACACTGTTTCTGACAACAATCATCATGCTACATGGCCAGACACAATAATATATGTGCGTAATCTACACAAAAATGGAAACCAATCATAAACAATAAATGGCATAATAAAAAGCAGTTTTATTACAAAAATTAAAAGAATACAACTTTACTATTATTACATATATATTCCATATCTGCATAAATTAAATTATTGCTGGAAATGGTTTCCAAAATCGCTGCGATAACCAAGCCCATTTTAGATCTCTCACTTTCTTAGATATTCATTCCTTTTTTGAAGCGTTGATTTGGTTTTGGACGTATTTTTTCGCGAATTCGCTCCATTCCTTCTTGTACATTTGCAAAATGGAGCAGGATTTTGTGCAGTCATGCATAGAAGGGTCAAACCAATAAGGACAGCAGGTGCAATATGACTGCTCACCGCAGCAATAAACGAATTCATCATATCGGCAAACGCACTTGTCGCTTTGAAGATTATAACAGTGAGGGAAACCGTATTGATCTGCGTAACATTTTACCTGGAAGTGATAAAAACAAATAAATAAAAAACAATGTTGCATTAAACATAATATAATATTGCGAATGGGTTTGCATCAAGCAGGTTCAGTTACCCCATATACGACGGTAGTTCCATTGGTATAGGTGCCATCACCACTCCGCTGATTTTCTCCAGTAAATTCTGATGTGATCAAAGGAATTATGACGAGAAGAAACACGTACAGACACTGCTTCAACATTTTGATTTGAAGTAATTATTTCAACAACGAATAAAGAGCTTGTAACTTTGGTCTTCACTGATAAAATAATGAATTAGGTGAGATCAAATTGGACCCTACAAAGACAAT
Organism: Orchesella cincta; assembly: GCA_001718145.1. Classification (NCBI taxonomy): domain Eukaryota; kingdom Metazoa; phylum Arthropoda; class Collembola; order Entomobryomorpha; family Orchesellidae; genus Orchesella; species Orchesella cincta. The sequence continues at coordinate 16,309 of LJIJ01003158.1, read as the reverse complement.
ATTTACTTATTTCATACCGAACTAAAAACTGCAAGCTCTGAACTTTGTTTCACATTTCTCAACAAAAAATGCTTTCATACAAATGTAGCCAACAGCGAATAATGGCTATCTTGAAGGATGGCGAGACGGTGTTCTTTATATGAAAAAGCTAAAGTGGTTCAGATTTTATTTTTAGAACATAAAGCCACAACTTAGTTTTAAGAATGCACGATGATAAACATGAATATGCCGGTGTAGGTACTTTAAGTTTAAGCTCAGCAATGCACATCCAGGTTTAGTTGTCATAAAATGTAAAAAAAGTGACGTCCACATTTAGCTCTAATATGAAGAATGCATACATTGGAAGTGCACAATGAAAATACTGTTTTTGGTAACCTTTAAGTTTTCTCAACCCTTTGTAATGCTCACTTATACTATATTCCTGTCTGCTGAAGCTATTTTTCTCATGTGACCATCGCGAGAAGTTAAGTACGTTCCTTATGGAATATTATAATGAGCCAATATAATATTCCAGCTAATAAATGGAAGTATTTTATGCATTTGTTACGTCATGATAGATTTTGGCTCAGTTTAAGCCAGCACTAGCTGAGCCAGTTTGTTAAGTTTCAACATATGAGCAGCAATACGAATTCGAAGCGCATCGTAGACAAGTACAAAGTACAACATTGAATCAACTTCATTTTTTATAGTCCATATCAGGATAATGCTGAGTTGTGTAATAAAATAAGAAGGGCTGGACCATTGTATGTTATGTTTTGAGATGAGTATAAAAGGACTGATCGATTTGATCTCTGGCATCAGAAGCTCAATCTCCAAACTCACAACAAACCAATCTTTTAGAACAGCACGTTCTCCACTCCAAAACTAATCATGTCTCGCCTTGTAAGTTTCCCTGTATCAAATTTTTAAACTTTCAAAAATTCCCTTAATTTTTTAAAAAGTATCTAATTTTGTATTTATTTTTGAATAGTTTGCTCTCCTTGTCCTCGTCGCCGTTATTGCTGTAGCTAACGCTCAGTATTATGGGGCTATTATGGGTCTTGGAACCTATGGGGGACTTGGATATTCCAATGTTGGGTACGGCTATGGCGGATATTCTGGTCTTGGGTATGGGGCTTACTACAAAAAGTAGATTTCCCAAGCAGTTTTATACATGTTTTATTGTAAATATGCCATCAGGATTTAATTGGATTGAAATAAATGAAATTCGAAATTGATTTATAAAAATTACTGGCTTTTATTTAGTCAATGGTCAGCATATTGCTGAGATTTAATTTCTTCAAGAATGATACGAACATTGTTCATGTTGCAAAAAATTATTGCTCCTTTTTAGACACAGTTTGGCTGTATCTTTTCCATGTTTCGCTTTCGCTCAATTCCCTCCGATAGACATTCAAAACAGAACAGTGTTTGCTACAATAGTTGAGGTCAAAGTTCTGGTACTTTGGGCAGCAGGAACAGACGCCGTCACAGCAATATAGGAATTCGTCGTAACGACACAAACATCTTTGGTTATACAACTCTAGTCCCTCACAATTGAAATCCCCATAATTGAAGGTATAGCAGGCGGCCTAGAAATTAAAAATAGTTGAATAAGTATGGGTAATTTCTTTACATCGGTAGATAACAGGTATTTTGAGTTACCCCAGCCTTTTCAGTGTTAACGTTTGTCCTGTTAAATTGGTTTCCGAGCGAAATATCTGCTTCTGCCTTAATTAGAGGCATTATTGACACAAGAAAAAGGGTGTATCTGAACTGCATTAACATTTTGAATAATGGACACTCTCTTTGGACTCTTTAGACAATGAGATACAGTGTGAGTTTGTGATGAATTTTAGTTACAAAAAACCTTTTGATTTTATTCAAAGAGTATTTTACGGATGAATATAAAACCACAACTTGATCATTCTGAGAATCCAGTTTCACTGCGTTTACCAAACAGGGTGCATATTTGGAGCTATAAATACTTTGCATACTTTTGTCGCCAGAACAAACGGGATTTGTTAAACATCATACAGCTATACGTTGAACCTTCTGCTAGTAAGTCCAAAAATGAAATATGCTCATGTGAAAAGTTTTGGGGAGCTTCGATATTCAAGTAACGTTGGGTATGACTTGTAAAGCTAGTACATAAGTATGTGAAAGGAAAAAGAAGGTACTAAGGTTTGTAGTAACTCAACTCAATACTTCTTGGCAATATAAAAGCGACATATTCATACAATAAGTTATCTCTGTCAGTAATAGATCTCGTAATGCCCCTAGAACAAGTTTAAGTTATGCTAACGGATTGTGAGTTTCCTAGTCTAGATTTTGATGGGGGGGACGCTGGCAGTCATGCGTTGTTGAACTTCCTTTGGAACATTTTACAGATTCAACTAGACTGCAAAAAAGGTGGGAGGTGACCGGTACTGCATGGTATGACAAAAAGGGTTGTTTTTCTGAATCCAGCATCAATTATATAACCCCAAGAGTACTGACTACTTTTCAACCTGCCGGCTTCATCACTTATCTAGATTTTCTACTTTTAGTTAGTAGCAAACTTTTATGCATCAGTTTTTGCATTATACAATAATAATATGTAAAACGACTCTTTAAATAAAAAAAATTATTTCATTTAAAAAGATCCATCAGGGCATATAAATACAAGCTATGTTAAGTGTCACCAAATAACACGAGCACAAGCTATACATTACAGACTGCTAATCATTATGTAACATGAAAATAGGCGTTTAGACACGTGTCTACAACCTTGTACCACGCCACGAGTCTTGGTATAAGAAATGTGTTAACAACAGGTTTGTTGTTGTGCCAGGAAGTACTCTCCATAATCTTTGCTGTTTGTAAACAGAAAAAAGGCATACCGTGGGCACGACTCGCAATAGAAGTATCTGATTGGACAATTGAAAAGATTGGAAGCTTGTTCCAATAAATCTGCGACTCATATAATATAGAGCATGTATTTATATTCTTGCTGAATTTATGCGCTATGCAGTTTTGGAGACAAACAATAAATTGTTATACGTTGGGAAAAAATACTATCAACTATTTATTTATTCCTCACTCATTCATTCAGTTGTCAATAAGAAGTTGCATATTATGAAGAATTTTACGTGAACTAATTTTGCATAAAAACAAATACATATACTATATCTAGCTTTGCTACTGGTTATATCTGTATTAATTTATGAAACGCTTACTTTTTTTAGATTGTTTCCACATAAATCGTTCAATACCGTTAAAATGTAATATGTAGTAGATATATATACCTTGTCACTAGAATGTGATCATTATGGTTAAGTCTGGAGTGCTTTATGACTTATTTTCAACAAATTTCGTAAATATAAAAGGGCTGAACTAAAACTTCCACTGCATCAGAAGCTCGAATCAAATAGCTTTCAGAACAACAAATTCAACTCACTCCAAAACTTATCATCATGTCTCGCCTTGTAAGTATTCTTCGGAAATAAAAATCCCAAACCAACTCAAAAAGTTTCCTAAATTGTATTTTTGATTTTAGTTCGCTCTCCTTGTCCTCGTCGCTATCATTGCCGTAGCTAACGCTCAACACTTCGGCGGCCCTTACTTTGGAGGCCTTGCAAACGCATATGGAGCTGGTGGTTTTGGGGTCGGATACAGCTATGGTAGTTTGGGCTACGGGTTTGGTTATGGTGGAAAATTGGGAGGCTACTACTAGTAGATTTTAAAGACTACAAACATGTATTAATTAGAACAGTTTGTTAGAAAATGAACGTAATTTAAAAAATTGATTCATGGAAGAAATAAATGATATAAAAGTAGCAAACTTGACATTTTTATAAGAATTTAATTCCCAATAATTCAATAAATGCTGATGGTTAAACTTAAAATTAAATCATTATCAAATCAAGTAGAAACTATTTTATAACGACAATCGACAACATTCCATATACTTAATTTATATGAACAAAAAATTATCTCTACAACATTTCAATCAATCAGAACTTTGTTTGGATTAACAGTAGTCTATGAAAATTATTTATACACGCGTAGTACTGCATTCAGATGTCAGGAACTTCCTGACAGGAAGGAAATCCTAATTAACCTGGTGCAAGAACTAGTTGCCCATCTTGGGCTCTTATATTAAATCCGTTAAAAAGTTCCAACTGTTCAAAAATATCAGTGATGTTCTTCGTATACATACGGAACCCAGTCGAGTCTAGGTATCCCAACTGGGAGGGGTCTCCAATCACGTGAAAATTCTTGAGATCTGTAAGAAGTGCAGAATATACACAATTTATGATTGTAAAGGAGAAGGTTGATGAAAGTAATTAAAATTAGTGTGAGATTTCAACTTACTTTTCAAACAACTCTGCAACATTCCCATGTTGGCCCCAATGTTTTGACGGTTCACCCCAATAGGATTCTGAAGTACTGCAAGGTCTTCCAGTTTCTCCCATTTTTGGCATGCAACACACAGCGTCTCATTTGAGAACATCATGATCAGCCGTCGAACGTTGGGCATCCACTCACTCAACAATCCGATTTCGTACGCGTTACACTTATAGTCAAAGCGGAGCTCTTTGACAGATTCAATTCTCACTCCTTCCATGTCACCCAAAATAGTTTCGTTTATAAGGGCAGTTTTGGCAGTTTTCCCTCGTCGTGTCCAGGACACTTCTTCCACCTCACAAATGTGGAGTATTTTAAGGTTCGGACAAAACTTTAAAAATGTAAAATCTTTTACAAGATTCTCTTGCATTCGGAGAACCGTAAGAAATTTTAATGGCAATATGGAAGGAAACTGGGGAAATGGGGGACACTCTGGTCGTCTATAAATATCCAACTTTCTCAACGTCTTCGAATGTTGGCTAATAATGTCTTGAATCACGTTGAATTGCATTTCTTTTGGTAGGTCAATGGTTAGACATTCCAGGGGTAAATTCATCTCTTCGAACTTGTTCGAGAGTTTTGAGTCAATATCACCAAAAAATTGTTTAGTGTCTACTCCACGTTTCCTGCAAAAATTTTAAAAATAGTATAGAATAGATTATGATAATTTTTTTTCACATTTGGAATAAAAATACAAGTACGTCAAACTAAACATATTTTAACGTACACTCCAATAAGGTCCAATGTTTTCAAGTTGAGCTTTATCCAATCTTCCTTCCGAATTTTGCGTAGGTCTGATAGAAGAAACAATCCAAATAACTGAGCAGTGGTCATAGGATCACTATCAGGAGCTGCATAAACTCGGATATGCTCCAAGCACGGGTAGATCCTGAAGATGTCAATTAATTTAAATGGCAGCTGCAGTTCTGATAAGCCAATTTCCAATCTTTTCATGTTTCTCTGCTCATATTTCACGTCTTCTAAGCTGATTTGCTTGACTGGGTTTGGGTCTGGCTGTGGCCTGACATCCGGAAGCATACGGAATTTTTCTAGGACCAACGTCTGCAAATTAGGTGTACTTCTATACAACAAATCCTTTAGTGAATTTTTCGCCATGTAGTCAATACTGCAGTTTGTGAGTTGCAAATGAGTCATCCATTCTTTTGAAAAGCGGAAACATATATTCAGCCAGTAATCGCCAGTGCGAAGTAGCTCGCCCGTTAATGCGTATTTAGAAAACTTTGAACTACGGAATGGAATTTCGCTGCAGTTTTTATGACCATAAAAGATAGAGCGGTCTACGGTGGCAATGGCAAGCTCACGCCATGCTGACAAACAAGCATTTTCAAATGTTTTGCAGACGAGACGACAGTTGGCAAGGTCTTCACGAGTGCAGTGGGAGAAAATATTTTTGAGAATCTAACAATTTTATAAAAATGAAGTTATGGTTTGTAAAAAACTTTTATACAATACAAATTTTACTCACCACCAAGTTAAACAGAGGGTGATTGACGCAGTCAATTTCCATGTTGTCCATCCCAGAGCAGACGGTCGTGGCTTCGTCTAGTGTTGCTTCCATTTTACCGAAAGAAAACATTTATTGCGAAGACAAATTTTTGTAGCTCAGATTTCTTTTCTACTTCTTTGCTTTATTTCAATTTTACTAAAACTGATGAACATTCACCACAGAATTTGGTTTATGACTGCAGAGTATCAGTTAAAAAACGGACTGAGCAAAGTAATTTTGACGGAAACAAATACATACATATGACTAAGCTTTTTCCTTTGTGCATTCTATCAAGGTGAGTAGATAGTGGGAGGGATAACGAAATGAACCCTATATTATGTGTATCAATCAATATGCATTCACAATGGCAATCCTATGGAATGCTTGCGAGCTGACTTCAGGAGCAGCTGCATAGAAAACAAAGGGGTTGTATAATTATTACCATCAGGTCTACCCTTCATCATATGTAAAAGTCACAAAAAACCAGTAAAATAATCGCTGGAAGTCCTACTTTTCCCGAATATTTTTGGCCTGGTTCTGGCTACTCATGTGAAATTCAAGGCCTTTGATCATCGAAAGTATACGTGAAACATGTTACATTGCTTTATATATTAGTAGGTGTTCAGTGGGATCGCACGTACCAAGTGTAGGAGTGCGTAAGGTAAGTTTATATACATGTTGTTTAAACATCCGGTTGACAAGAATATGTACAATTTTATATGAGTTGGTTGTTGCTGGCGGGTTCAAAACCAGTTCGGTCGGTATCCCCTATTTTTCTTTCACTAAAATACTCTGCTATTATATTGACCAGTAGAAGTCGACCGATATATTTGTGCGTAGACATGTGGTAACAGATAATTATACATCCTTAAATTTCCGCAAACCAGATAGGTGATTGTGATTACTCATTCCATTCTGTTGCATCTGGGATATGAAAAACTGTTTTTACAGCGACCATTTCTATTTTTCTATCCTCAAATATTATATGTATTAGTCTATAATTAAAATTGCATATAGAGAAAAGTACATTTCGTAATTCTTTTTATTTTTTGAGATCTGACATTGAGAGTGATTTATCATTATATACAAAGTATACAAAGTAAAGTACACGGGTTTTTAAAGTTTAAATTTGACACAATATTCACTAAATATATTTGTACAAGCGTTCGTTGCTGTTATTTTGTGCATGTTGTAGATGGTCTTTTTTCGTAAAGTTGGCACATTGCTTATTATAATTTATTAGTTTGTGGTTTAAATTTTATAGCTTTAGTTTTAAATGACGAGCAATAGCAGCAACTGAACCAATATGAAGATGACAGATAAATGAGAATTTGCAAAGGGGAATGAACTCCCATTAGTTTTAGGGTTGTCCTGCCTTTGATACGCAGTCGTAATCGGTGGTGGTGGTAAGGGTGACTTTTTGCTTATTTCCTGATCACCTACCATGACACATGTGCGTGTTTCACTACTCCGATAGCCCTCAAAACACTGACACTTTTTCCCAGTTCCACAAAAAGCGTGACTTACACACCTATTTAGACCTTCTTCCTTGCAGCCTCCACCAACTCGTGTCGAGCACCTGCCTCTTCTATCATCGAAAACTTTTCCATTTCCACAATCCGCATGTTTCCAATCCTGCACACAAGCCCCATTCTCATCCCTATGAAATCCAATGTCACAGACACATTCCAAAGCCCAAGCCGAGTTCCCTTCCACCCCGTTCCTTTCATATTCTTCAACCGCAGCACAAAAAGAATTAGCCACACAACTTTCCTTATCCAGTTCACAATTCGAATTCGCTTTTAATTTACATTCACTCTGATCCTCATCCCACAGTCTGTCTCTAGCACAAGAGCAAACCCCTTCAGAACACTCCATGCCTTCCACATCATCACAGTCAGCATTATCCAGACATTCGCTACCATTATCCTTCACACACTCATCTTCTTTTCGAACATATCCCTTGTCACATTCACAAACCCCAAAAAAGTGCTCATCAACAGTTCTCCTCGGATCATGAACACACTTGGCATTTCTCACACATTCCGCCTTCACATCCATGTAACTATTGAACTCACAAGTGTGTTTGGGTTTGACCACACAGTTTTTTAAATACGGGTCATAAACGTGGCTCACTTTGCCATAGCAGGAGCAGGTTCCTTTTAAACATGCCAGGTTCTTATAAACATTGCAGAGCACTTCCGAGGAACACTCTGCGCCATATGATTTCATACAGCCGTCATTAAACAGCGAGTTATCATCGTAATACGGCTTGCAATAGCAAGAGCCATCAATACACTCCTTGTTTGGATCCTGGCAGTCTGCAGCAACACTGCATGATTTCCTCTTGAGAGATAACTCCAAAGCTGATGAACCACTTGTTGGAAAATCCATTCCAAGCAGAAGGATTACGACCAATGTCAAGGTTGTCATTTGAATGGAAAATGAAATCAAAGAACTTTTTCATGGAATGAATTTGGTAGGCAACTGCGCCAATCAACTTTGAGAGGAGAATGAATGGTTTTGAACCCCTGACTGACTGACGTTAACACTATCACAAGGCTACCAAACTTTAAAAGGACTATTAGCAGGAAGGTGCCAAGTTTTCACGAAATAATTACCATAATACTACGACGCAATCAGAAAAAGATGTCTATGGAGGATAGGCATGGTTTTCAAACTAATGCTTGACTTCAAATGAATGACGATAAAACAGTTGGCTAGAATTTTCCTTGCGTAAGCGTAACCATATACTTCATACATTCCGTAATAACTTTAATAGCATCCAGGTAGGCAGCATGCTAAATCATAGGTGCTGCGTTGCAAACAAGAACTTTTTAACACTCATGTTTATTGCTTATTATCAGCCGCATCATCATCAGATTTTGCACGAAATTCGCATGTCATGTATTCGCTTTCTGCCATCGCGTATGCTGAAAGGAACCTATCATATTGGTGGACTAAACGTAGACTTGCCACGTACACTGTTATCAGCACTACATCCTGGTAAATATTGACCATCATAAAGAGAACAAAGACAAAGAAGATTTAAGATAAGTAAACAGCGATAGGTTTGATGCTCAAATTACAAACTTGCTTGGCATTTGATGCTTGAGAGAAAACGGTTTGGTGATGAAATCGAAAACATGTGTCAACACATGTTCAAATGATTTTCAATCAGATCAAAGCTACACCAGCGTTGTTAATGATGAGTAAGAGACTACATAAGTACGGATTAGTTGATAAAGCACGTATATTTATCGGCCTGACATGTAATTATACAAGTTTGTAGACCAACTCGTCTCCTTTTAATAAAACGTTAAAGTTTACATGTTTTTGTGGAGCGTAAACAAGTGTTTTATGGATGGTAGGCGGCTTTGGATATTTGCTATTGAATAGATATGCTTATTATAGGAATGATAGAGAACCAGTGGTCCGTTTTATTGCTGTTTATTGCCATGAATAATTTTACGAGTGTGTGCAACATGAAAAAATCATACTTTTTATGACCACATTTTACGCATTTATCAGTTCCTACAATGACGTACATACTCAAATTTGAGCAGTTTTTTCGAAGAATTTACTATATTATTGTTATGAGAGTAAAATGCATGTTTTCCGCAACAATGCAATTTTTAAACATGTATATTAAAAAATCAGAAATATGAGGTATTGAATGGAATGTCTGATTATTTCGGCTGTAATATTTATATTCATATAAAATATAGTGTTATCAAAGCTTTTGCCTATGTGCTAAATTGGGAAGTTTCCTAAACAGATACTCAAGTTCATTTTGAGAATACGCGACTTCTGTTGAGGTGACCAAGGTCTTCAAATTGCGAAAGTTGTCTGCAATTGAGCGGACGCACCACTTGGTTGGCTCGATTCCCTAAAGAAATTACGATAATAAAAATCATGTCTTGATAGCTTAATGAAACAGTAGGCATCGTATTATACCTCGTAGTAAAATGGTAGTAATCCCAAATTTTCTAGCTCGTCCAACCGAGAGATTCCTTCCAGCAAAGTTATATTATTTACGGAATTCGGAACACGAAGGATAAGCGTTAATAGATCTACAAGTGATATAAAATAAAGAAAAATAGTTTCATATAGCCCCATTCTAATAGAGTAGTACAAGATTACACTTACTTCTCAAGCATCCAATGTTCCAACATGCTCTTGCTTCCTCTGGAAACTCTACCACTGGGCAACCACATTCTCTATCATGAACCACTTGGACCAGCTCATCCGGCACTCCAGTAAAGTTCTGATTGGAAATGAGGTCATCACAATCTTCCTGCTCCTGACCGCCATTAAGCTCCACACAAAGCAAGGTTAGCTCTGGATATAACTCATAAACTTTCTCAAGTACACTCCCATCCTTAACCTCGATGAACAACTCTTTCACATAAGGAAAAAGTGTGGTCAGCCTCTCCATAAGTCGGGAATCTACACCACTTTCAAGTCTAGTCAAAATCAGGGTGCGTAAAGTAAGACAGGGTTCTGTCTTGACCTGCTCTACCTCCTCGTTGGTTTCCACCTCAAATAAGTTGGAAAGGTTTAGTGAAAGCTGGCGCAATGCCGGAAACTGTCTGGCAAAAAATGAAAAGTCAACCGGGCCGGACCAGAAATTAAGTCTCAACTTCAACAAACGTCGCAGCACAGAAGAGAGGGCAAATCTCTCAAAAATATTCTCATTCACAACACTCAGCTCTTGAAGTATGTCTCCCGACTTGTGGACCAAATCTGATACCAGTTCAAATGACACTGAAGGATTTATTTCCAGTCCAATTTGATGAAATTTCAAATTAGTTGTGAAAAACAGATTTGTCAAGTCTTCCCCTGTAGCGCACTTTCCAACAGTGTCCAACTGGCCTGAAGTATGAATTCCCAATTTGCTATAAAGTCTTCCCAATGGTGAGTTCCAGTGGATGAAACGAAATTCTTTCAGGTTTCCACAAGCATTCAACATATTTGCCACAACCTTGTCGTAAAACGGATGAATTTTGTAGGCTGCATCGGCATTCTCCAGAATGAGGGTTTCCACCTTGACAAAGAAAAACAGACCCAGTTTCCAGGCATATGTTTCATCCCCAGCATTCGGATAATCATAAAAATCCTTCAGAACCAAGTGGCTACTGCTGCTCAGCCCTTCATCAAAAATGATAATGTGAAGTCTAGTCAAGTTTCCCATTTTTTGAAGGAATCTTGCAAAATCCGTCAGCTCTGTTATATTGAGTCTCACACGAAGCTTGACAATATCCGAGCGAAAACGGAGTAGAAATGAGCGAGTGGCTTCATCATAAAGTCTATCAATTCGGATGGCATATGAACCAAATGGGTTTGTAATATTCTTTTTCATGAGTTTGGTAAAGGATTTCATTTTGGAGGGTGGAATTCGAGTGTAGTCCAGTTTATTGCGGAGGGCTTCACAAGCAACCACATTCCAACGGAGGTTTACTAGCCGAACACGAAACAGTTCTGGGATGGTGAGGTGAGCAAAAATGGAGTGAAGAATCTACAAACCAAATCACACGAATTTTTAACGAATAAACAAAAATGCAAAGGTTAAAAAATATTACTACCTTCGGATTTCCAAGGCCAAATGGATGCCCGTCATCAACGACATCAAAAGACGGACTTTGAAAGTCAGGGGGACAATTCTTCTTAACATTTCCGTCCAGGAAAACATTTTTCAGATAACCTCCAGGGCTTGCCAATACATCCTCGTGCTCTGTGATGACGTCATGAAGAACTAGGTTTTTTAATTTTTTGAGCATCATTTGCAATATTTTTTTGTTACTCAAAATGGCTTCAATTTATGCAATTTGCTTCGTAGAATGAATGTAAATGAATGATCTACATTCAAATTTAAGTTGCTTTTTGGGTAACGCTGATCCCATGCAAATACTATACTGGTGTCTGGCTCACCTTTTATCATCAGTATGTGATAAAGATAAGGGGATTTTTGTTGAAATGCCGTTTCCTTCTTTCTTACATAACTTTATCTTTATGTTTACTCAAAACGAATGCCCATGAATGAAAATAGGTCTAGTCTGTATATCTTAACTTGCTATCTATTCTGTTGGATGCAGTTTTTTGCACAAAGCGAATTGATTACATGGGTATTAGGTCATTATATGGCTTGGAAGCTAAGCTTGGGGTTGTGTTATCTCACCTCATCCCACTATGTTATCTGTCTCAAATTTCCGTATGAATGACAATACTGACAACATAACGACCATGGTAGTGCAAACGAAAAATGTATTATAAAATGCAGCCTATTTCTAGCTTGATTTTATTGAGAAAACAAATCCTTACAAAAATTATAATATTTGTCACGTTAATGCAGTTCATAATCAAAACCTTCAACGATTTAAAAATGGCATTAACTTTCATATATAAGTTGTAAATTAACAATTGAATAATTATGTTAGACATTTCATGCTGCATGAATTAGAAATATACCACATATCATAAATAGTAGAATAAGGAAGGAAGGTTTTAGAAGACTCCAAAGTTGGTCTGCAGTTCTGGAAGTATGAGCTCCTTCATTTACTGCATCAGTTTCAGCGACCAGCAAGGGTTAGGTTTAAACCTATAATTAATATAAACTTTGGTCAAAATCAACTTCAAAATCCCAAATAACTCCTAACAGTTCAGGGGCAATTACCTGTACAAATGGAGAACTTGACACATTGTCCATCAACCATGTATGCAATTTTCTTACTACTGTAATTAGGCAAGAGTTTACCATAAAAGTAAAACATTCCCCAATCATCCAACACACGAGGTGAGATTAGAAGCTGCAAAAAAAACATAAAAAATTATATTCGTTGTTGAATTTGTTTAACTATTAGTAAGTATTTTTTTGTTCCTCTCACTCTTTCCTTCTGAAGTAAAAGCATCATATTTTGATTTCCAAAAAATTTTGATCCAAAATGACAAATAAGATTCATCCTCAAATTTTCAATATTGCCCTGTGAATTTGGGCACATTACTGACACGATGGGGCTGCCACAAACAATATGCTCTGTGTACATCTTATCATAAGATCCACCGAGAAGTGGAAACTGGAAGAGACTGAAACAAAGAAATATAATAGACATAAATGTAAATATGTAGTTTTTAAGGACCGCTATAACTTGAGGCACATTGATTTGTGAGTTACTTGCCTTCCAGGAAATCCGTAGGAAGAAAGGTAAGAACCTGTTGGGACATTATTTTGCAACATTTTCACTCCAGGTGCAGGCAAACTTGGTTTGTCCAAAGTCAAGTATGGTAACTTCACTTTGGCATTTTCATCATTGTCCAATTTCTCATGAAGCAATTTAAAAAAGTTATCCACAAAGTCAAAACCATTGCCCCCTCTAAAAATAGAAATGGAATGATACTCGTTACTTGTTGTTAATTTATCATAATTCTCTGTTAAACTTACGGTGAAACTGAGGGAAACATGTTGTTCGCATCCTCCAAATGCTCCAACACCAGCTTGGTATCATTTATCGGTTCGCAAGAGTAGTGATAAATGCCCTTGGCCCGCTTTTGAAACACTCTGTTTGTCACGCTAATCTTCACCCCATCAACCGTATCGCCATTCTTGACCTTGCTGAGAAGATTCGCCAAAATAGCGATACGTATCTCTCCTTTGCGGTTTTCAGTAGGGGTCGGGTCCTCGCTAAAATGGACCCTTTGCCCCCGCAGATCTGCAAGACAACCGAATTCAAACTCACTTTTCTTGCTTCCCGATCCATCTTCGGAGCTGTATTTCTCTCTCTTTCTTTCATTGTTCATTATTGAAAATTGACTTCAGTAAATACAGTACGAAAAGTTGACTCACGAAAAGAAAAAAAGGGCAGTTTCCAAACTAACAATGAAATAAACAATAAAAGCAAAGTCGTTTCAGTATTTATACAAAAAGGGACGCTTCATCACCGTAGTTCTAACAATAGAATGAGCTTTCTATCTATGCATTTTTCGTTTTGTGATGCTGCTTTAAAAAGCAGCAAAGATATTTTATGAAGAAGGAAATGCATCTCCTTGTCTTGTGGCGGCTTAATTTTGTACGCGTATGGGGTGGCTACTATTAGCTATTAAATATGGTATATTAAGCACTACACTACTTGATCAAGCTCACTACTGACAATTAGTACTGTCGCAAATGGATAACGCTATACGCAGAGATCGTCTCGGAGGTCAACTCCCAGTGAACATGAACATGAGAATTAAGACGCGAGAAGCCACAAAATAAAATCGGAATTTAAACAGTGGTTAGAGGAAAGGAAAACGGTATGAACTATTTATTTACAGGAGTAAAGTTTTAGGACAAGCGTAATGATTCACGGATGGAATAGGAATGACAAGTTCAACGAAAAGTAAAGATAGATTCACCTGTACAGGAATGGTAAGAAAGGAAACCTGTGGGCAAAGACATACATTCATGAACATGAGAAATATTAGCATAATGTATGGATATGTAGTGATGTGGTGTGTGGATGACTGTGTTCATCTTCTGAGGTAGGTTGACCTATTTTCCTCCTGGACAGTGGTCCTCTGGCTACATCACCGGCTTCAAAATGGGCCCCGTGGACTACACCCCCTGCTCCCAATGCGGTCCCTGGAAGAAGCTCGTGGCACGTCCTCATAAGGATAGTCCTTATTCCTTGCTAACGGCTTCTTGGTGTTGTCAGCATCCTCTCGAACTTGATGGAAAAATTTAGGCGTCCGTATCTGAACAGCATATTGTAGTAAGCTGTCTGTCGTGAAGCAAAAGTGTGCTTCAGTATAATTATGGTAGTTGGTAAAACGTTTCCTATCCTCATAGTTTTGTATTGTAGAGTACCTGCATTAGTCAGGTACATGTCGTAAGTTTGTATAATATTTACAATCCAACTTTTGGATTGTACGATGTTAGTTTTTTAGTCAGCGACTAATGAATGATATTAATTTTAATCCTGATCAACATTTGACCTTTGGATTCGGTGGTTTTAATCCTGGTCAACATTTGACCTTTTGGACGATTGTTTTAATCCTGGTCAACATTTGACCTTTTGGATTCGATTGTTTTTAAACCTGGTCAACCTTTGACCGTTGGATTTGGATGAACTTCATCCTGGTCAACATTTGACCTTTGAATTTTTGTAGACTGTCGGTCTTCCATGCGGTGATAATGACCATTAGTCGTGGCGTAAGTCTGCACGGCTCTTCTCTCTTGAGGTTCTCGTATTTTCATTATAAAACTGCACTTCGATGCAGCGTATGCGTTTCTTTTCGACTCTCTCTTGGTCGTGGGGCGAAACCATAAAAGCTCCCACCAGTTACTGTCTGACTGGTCTGCCTTATCCATTATATTCTGATTCCTTTTTACTTCATTAAGTGTATTTCTTTCGTAGTTGCTGCTGACAGATGCCACGTATCCCTGGAGTCGTCACACATGTGATAAGCTCGGCTTCAAATGACTCCAAGATGACTGGCGAATGTTCTGTATCCATCAATTGGTTTTGTTTGGTTGCTGTAGCTCCTCGAGCTGTCGATCTCCGGGTTTCTTTACTAGTCTTCTTGTTTTCATTTATAATTGTCCTTTTTTCAGTGCTCGGGTGATCAATCCGAGTCTTATTTAGGGTGCACCTGTCAGAGGAATCCAATCGTTGGCCTTCCTTCTTGACTCCTTGAGTTCTCTTGACTCCAAGGATGACACCTACCTGTTCCACGAACACCGTACGCAACGGTTTCTGCAGGTGGTGTAAGGACGTATTATTGTCGAACCGTTCGACATTATCAGACCTCAGTCTGTGTGGGTACCTTTCATCGAGAGTCCCTTCATTATTCGGTACTGGTCGGATTCCGTTCCGCCATTTTTCTCTGTAATTATTTTCTGCTTTACTGTTGGAGTTCTTGGCGTATCTGCATATTCCCTTTGTTCCTCGAAATTCTTGATTGCCTCTGACCAAGTCCGCATACAAGTGCATACAAACGCGTCCGTCTGCATTTGCCTGTATCGTTTGGTCAAGGTTCTATCCCTCCGTGGGTATATCGTCAATCTCCATTTTGTCCCCTACTATCCGGATAAGTATGAGACGTTGATGGACGTATCAAGCCAAAATCGTTTATTTGTTTTTCTTCAATGATTGTCGCCGAGATGTGTATCCGTTTCTTTGATTTGGTCGATGGACCAAGCGTCTGAGAAGTGTGGTGTGCAACCACAGTACCGGTTTCAGAATTTCCCGAAATTCTGTTTTCGTGAGCAGTTTCCCCTCTCATGAGCTGGAAACTCTCTAAGAAACTAGCCCCCGTTATCGAGTGAAGTCTGTATTGTTGAGTTATATTCTTCTTCCATATTTGTTGCCCCGTGGCATAAGTTGACTTAGGTGGGATTGGGAACATTGGGGAAGTTCCCTCCCTTATTAGTTTAAATGATCGCCTTCTGCGTCATCC
>LJIJ01003157.1:0-20852 GCA_001718145.1 Orchesella cincta | reverse complement strand
GGGACAAAAATTATTTTCGATGTTTTTTGTGGAGTGCTCCCGAGTCTCTCAAAGTTGTCTCTGCAGGCGTTAATTGTTTGTCTTTCTAATTCTGTCCGTTTTTGTTCAGGACAATGGGTCGGCTGCTGGAGTAACCGGCAAACATTAAATGACTACAGTCCACTGAGATTACCAACCCTAACAATAAAAGCGTATTGAAAACGTCGACTTTCTTCATTTCCAATTGATTTGAAAATGTGAAAACGGGACACTTTCTGTTTAAAAAATATAACCAAAAAGGAAAACAGGCTTTGTGCGACGACAGTGCAAATAAGTTCAGAAATGTGACTGGTTGAGTGATGTTGCAACGCAAATTGATTTATAGAAGTATGCTGTTGGCACAATGTCAAATTTTCCTTCGAAATACAAAAGCATAGTTCGAGAATGAACACTCTGTATAAAAATATGGCACTGATGTAAATGCAGTAGGTTTTTTTCTTTGTTCATTGTTTTAATGGGGAGAAATGAATACTATGCTATATGTATACACAATTTCATTTCATATTGTGCACTTCCAAAATAGGTTAAAAAATAAAACGGGATTTTGTACTGAAGTCTCTTATCACTTAAAATGTTGTGGATGGAATCATAAAAGTTGCAATCAGAAAATTATTTTTAAAGTATTTCAATCATAAAAATGTAGCAATCATGCAACAAAGACAAAACTTTGTGTAGACGTATATAAGTTGGAATAGGTCAGTGTAATAAGTATGTTAGTAGTTCAGTAGCCCAAGGAAGTGCAAAACATTAGCAAATACATGCTGTTTGTCATGCGGACGTCATCTTCCGGTTGTAACATGGGTTTGCTACATAAGCAATATACATAATGGTTGTGAAGAATGCCGTAGGTTGCTCTTTTCATACTCAGCTTGTGGAAGATTGCAAAATCAGTAAGGAGATATATTATTCATAGATTATCTGTAAAGTGTATTTTTATTGGTGTGGACTGCCACTTGTTTCCCCATTATTATGTACTTTAAGATTATTTAAGTCGATACTGAAAAGTAGTCAGATTTCAAGTAAATGTCACTGAGAGCAGCATATGAGAGCATATTATCCTTGACAGTTTGGTTTCTGTCAAATCTCCTGTTGTATCCTATTACTAATTCATATTAGAAAGAAAAATCACGTTTAAGTGATAGAAAAAAATTGTTGAGCAGAGTATCATCATTCAGGTATCCGTGTACATGATTCAAATTTGAGATGCTTAAAATTCACACAATTGGAGTAACTGCTAGAAACGGAGATTTGCTAGTCACTATAAGTGTTAGACAAGTGTGTAATTCCAATCCAATCACTGATTGTTGCTGGAAGCAAGAAATATTATGGTTTGAGCCCAAATCTTCCAAGCGAAATAATATGCTACGCAGGGATTTCTTTCTATATGATACTATATTAGAGCATACCGATCAGTACAGTATTCGTAACACGCACCTAACTATGCTTGTCAACGGATACTCTTGTAGGCTTCAACATATCACATAATCGCAATGGTACTGTGCTGGTTTCAATCTCTACAAAATATTGTATATGATGATGCCGTACTTTTTTCACCACTGATATGAGCATGTCTGTTGTGTATAATTTTATATACACATTGATAGGTTTGATTGAAACAACCTTCTCTCTTGTACAATTGTACATGCGAAAGGATTGCAATTTTTTTTGCACAGGCATGTATGCTTTTCTCTTGATATGACAAAAATAGTAACATCAAGTAAACTGACGCTGAGTCAGAAACCGGAAGATTTAAACCCCTTGTAAAGACATCATTGATGTGATAAGATCACCAGTTATTTTTCTGTTCCGGATTAGTGCGACAAATTTCAAATTATCATTTGTTATTTATTCTAATTGAGTATCACAGACTCTTTATCAGTAAAAATAGGTAATAGCATAATGCCAGCCAGAAAGTAATTAAGATCTAGACATGACGTCATCGTAGTCACGATCCATATAATATATTGGTTAAATTTTGAAAATGTTGTGAGTTACTTAATTATTTTAGAAAGAGTTTACTTGTACCTTCTCCAAAAATCCCTGAAACCTTTGGTGGTTTTCTTCTTCCAATTGGTCTGCAAATCTTGAGAGCTCGATAGCAAATGATTGAGACTTCATACCCTAATACTTTGCTGAGTGTAGTGTAAAGCTGTAGTAACGTTAATTGGAATTAACGCAAGTTCCTGAATTGCGTCAAGAAAACTGTGATTTTACTGCACTTAATGCATTGGGTATAATTGTTTGAACTACAAAATACATGAGTAGCATGCTACTGGCTTTCTCTCTTCAGAGTTTTGTATACAGGAACAGATAGAGATGTTTGTATGGAATAGAAGACAATATGTTTTGCACATTAGTCATTTGTAGTGGATTGCTTTAAAATAATTCATAACAAGTTATCCAAAATTAAGAGAATCTTGACTAATTCATTTGTTTTGTATATTTTATTTGCAGGACACAGTTTTGGTGAAAACAGATGATAACACTGATTATGAATGAGATAGATTCGAAAGCAGCAAAATAGTTTGAGGTAAGAAGTACGGAATTCTAAGGATATAAATATATTACCAGAGTATTATGAAACATGAAAATGATTAATAAACAATAAATTTTAAATTGCAGAGGAGTATGAGCGCTAGAGACAAGGCTGTATTTTTTAAACTCAAGTTTCCATGAGCTTGGAAAGCATTCCTTATGAAAATGAAAGCTTCAACGATATATGTCTACACTGAAGAGCATTCAATTTTACTGCTGAAATATAACCGGAAACTGGGATCAATATTGTTCACAATCTAATGATAATATAGATGAGCTGTGCAAGTTTCTACGAGTAAGAATATCAACCTATTACAACTTTAAAACACTTTTCCCCAGTCTCTTTTTTCTTGACGAGACTCTATTTGCACGTCATCACAAGAAATTGTTAACGAATGAATTAGAAATCACACATTCAAACAAAAACCAGTTTATGTTCCTATATTGGTGTCTAGCAAACTCAGAGTATAATTAGTATAATAAATAGCAGAGTATAATTCACAGTGTTACACTTTGGCATAAGTGTGAATCTATTTTAAAACATTAATTTTTGCCGACTGGGTACTCGAAGACTATATGTTAAGCGTTGATGAATGCTAAATCATTCATTGTAATAAGATAAGAAACACTTTGTGAATTGTCAAAAAGCATGTGCCCTTCCATTCCTATAGTTTAATACTAGCCTTTGGTACGTAAAAAGTAGTGATGTTTTTATTTATACCATTCATACATCGTAAACACGGGTTCATAATGGTGACATCAGTCGCATGGAATAATTGAACGATGATAGTATCATTGATTAAGCCCCTATTTTTGTGTTCTAAGGTGAAAGTGGACCGGATAACACTCCTACCGCTTGCCTGCATCTGCCAAGGAAGGAAAACTCAACTTTTAGTCAGCTACACCGGATTCCGGAACACTTTAAAAGGCAACATTTTTAAGAACGGTGTAAAATGAGTTTCTGGATACTCAAATCGTTATACGCCGTTCTTCGAAATGTAGAAGCCTTGCAATACATCAGTCAAATCCCACTACTATTAATTTATTTATTACAATCCATCTATAATTCATATTGGTTTTCAATTTAACAAGCAGCTAAATTATCACATATAATGTAAATCCTGGATTGTAACCTGAATTTGCAACTTGCCAAATTTTGCAAAAGAGAGATTTGTCATTATAAGTAAATTTGATTGGGATTCACTTTATTTGTTTGTTTCACACCGGAGCTGCCAGCTGCTGGTCCAATCTGAGGTCTGAGGCTGCCTAAAAAGCTGACTCTTGAATACCGACAACTTATGGAGAAAGTTTTACATATGTAGGTATAAAAAAAATTTTGACCAATCAACAAAATAATACCAATTTTAAAATGGATTGCTAACTGACTTTTACCACTTTTAACAGACAAAAACTGACTAGCTTTGATCCTTCCAATAGCGGAAGTTTCAAACAATCGTGACGAGAAGACGATATCATGAAGGGAGAGAAAGAGAACGCGCAATAATGACTGATGTGCAAATTGCTTACACAGCTAGGCAGAACAACCCTCAGCAGCACACACAACAAGCTACAACATTTAACTTAATAAATAGTCACTGTGTCCAACTTTGGGTTATCAAAAGTTCCAAAAGGAAAATGCTCTTGTAGTAGAAGGAAGGATAGCGGGTAGACTTGTGTTAATGTTCAAGTCTACAGTTCTCATTCCTCCAAATGCATGGGTACAGCCACATCAAACTTTTATTTTTTATGATTCTCAATTCATTTGTATCGCTTATATCATTTTAAAGGATCATTTGCAATATTATTCAGCAATTAAGTTATGAATAGAAACGTGTCTTTTGAATTTGATTTGATTTAACTGCTGAAGAAAATTTTCAAATTATTTTTCAATAAGAAACTGGCGTTTCATGGAATTGCAGCGTTTTTTGTTACTTTAACTAACATTATTACATGTAAATGGATTTTTTTAAAAGAATCAACTTGTTAAAAATAGCATCACTCATTCCATATTTTGTCACTCACTCTCACTCGGTATAAACAGCATTGAAATCAAGTATATTTCGTTGTAATGCCTGTTTTAGCTATGTAGTTTCAAGCAATGTATCTATCAAACAAGCCATTCGTCTCAAAGTTTTGTCAGAACATTAAATTTTATTGTCATTTCAGCCTATGAATCAGATTCAAAGTGAGCAGTGTTACTTATGGAAAAAATACATTTGTGTTTTTGTTGTAGCTTTGTTTAAACCTTACTTTATTGTTCTTTCACCACATTTACTTCTTAATTTCCTGAAATGTATTTAAATATTTATTTTTTATATTTTAAAATAATTTTATTGAGTGACAATTCGTTCACGCATTTTTACACCCACCGGTAAAAGTTTTCTGACAACCTTTGCCTTAAAAACATATTAGGCAAGAGGATCCATACTATGAGCTGGTCTGGGGTTTGACGCATTCCACATCTTGCTCGCTCTGTCTTTCGCTAATATTTTCTCCCCATCGCGATCTGATCTGTGTTCTCGGTAGTGACAAGTTTTCTCCTTAGCCGAGCAGTTAAGCACTCGCTTACACACCCTACATATATGGTGGTTTCACTCAAAAGCTGATAATGGAAAGCGAGATGGAAGAAAAACTTGCCAAGCACAGCTACAACCACCGTTTGACTGCCAAAAAGAAAATCGCCCGTTTGGAATCAAAAGCAGCTCAACCTGCGAAGAAGACACGCAAAAAGATACGAGGTTCCACCTCCACCTTACAAAGTGATAAAAGAGAAAGGACGAAAACTTCATTATCAATAAAACGACCCAAGCCCACATTCTCGTTCATGAGCAAGGCTCTGGTGCCACCCGACTGCAGCTGTTATAAGCCTTCAGATAATCTGGAACGCCACCGTTTCACCCACCGTCGTTGCCATTTGCCAAAGTATATTCGAAGAGTTACGCCATACAAAAAAGAAGTGACTGAACATGAAAGCCCAAAGTGTCCATTTCGAAATGCACGCAAGACTTTGCTGAAACGTCATTTGGAGCTGCACGAACCTGGTTCTCGAGCTGAAGTTTGTAAGGATTGTGGAGTTTACGTAAGAAGTATGGAGAAACACGTTATGTATTGTGATAAAAAGATTCAAGATAACAACGTAGTAGAACGGAGTTTCCCGTCAAGGAATCCAATTACGAAGAAAATGAGAAACGTGGATTCCTCCAACCAAAACTATTTCTTCTATAAAAGGGGAAAGATGACGTATAAAATGTATCACTGTCGACACTGCGATTTTAGAACTTTTCGGAATCTTGCGGGGATGGAAACTCGCGTTGATCAAATGCATGGCAAGGTTGAAAATTTAGTGACGATTCTGGAACCAGAATTAGAAGCTTCCTGTCTAGTTGAAGTCAAGGTTGAAGATGCAACTGCTGCTGATGATGATGATTGTGTTGAGACTGCTGAGACGAATCCCGGACAAGTTTGCAATGTTGGGGAAACCGACCGTGGTGAAAATGGAGGTGGTTGGCCTTTGCCATTTCTCCACTAGTACGTTTTTCATCTTTGAAGAAAAAGAAAGCGATCCTGTTCCAATTCTTTGAGAAACACTTACTCCAGCTTTTGAGCTTGGGTCAGCCTCAGATTTTTGCTACAGTTGTCCGTACTGGTCATCCAAACACAATTTCGCTCAAAGTATTGAAAACCACATGCCCGTTCACGCCACCGGCTCTAACGCAGTAAGATTATTTATGACTCACTTTACTACTTTAGAAAGATATTAGTGTTAGATATTATTTTATCTCCAGGTAGACTGCCCACACTCTGACGTGTATGCATTAAAGAAAAATCTTCTCGAGCATCGTAAACTGGATCTTAAAAGAGCTCTGGCTTCACCAAAAGTGAGGAAAAAGTGTGAGAGACCAAGAAAAAAAGTGATAACGACAAAAGAGAAGAAAGTTATCCTCCCTGTGGACTACAGCAGCCACAAAGAATTGTGTACAGCTGCCACCATTGTCCCTTTAAAGAACAAGGTGGTCGCAGTCAAATGGAATCCCATTTGAAGGTGAATGAACCAGGTTCTCCAGCCATTCCATGCGAGATTTTCCGATATTTTTGTGTATCCATAACGGATGAATTGGCATTTGAGTAGTCGTCATCATCAACAATTCAGGAAGCCTCCTTCAAGACCGAAGCAGAGGCTACCACCGTCAAATCCCTACTTTGTAACAGTTAACATGTCCAAGAGCGAGTTTGTGCAATACCCCAAGAAAGAACATAGTAAATGCATATTAAATGCCCATTCAAAACGTTGACATATGGGAAAATAACCGTCCATGTCGGGTTGCACGGGGAGGACTCAACAGCTCAAGTCTGCCAAGAATTCGTGCTTCCAGAGAAAATGGAGTTTCACCAGGATACAAATCATCAGGGTTGTGTTCACCAAGAACCAGAAGAATTCAACGTGAACAAGGATTCAGTTAAGAAATTAAGATACAGCAGAAAATATTCCTTGTAATTCAGATTAGTCACTATTTATTGTATGTACCCAATATGCAAATGGTTGTATATTAAATTGCTCATAATATGATGAAAATAGCAATATTGAGTACATCTATGATCCTCCATTCAATTCACACTCTCAACCATAAGCTTGGCTTTCTTGACCTTGATTTGTCTCATCCTTACTCGTTAATTGATAGGAAAATTTAACTTTTGCTTTGAGTCATCATCAAAAACATTTAGGATTTCATTTTACCATTTTTCTTGCCAAATCAATTCAGTCTGCTACTCGCAATCCACAACTTGTCATTTACCTCAACAAACATCTTATATCGCTAAAATGACACTCATATATGCATACAATTCCCTTCTCCTCTTCTTCCTCACATTTCTTTTCATCCGCATTTATTCTTTTAGCTTTAACGGGAGTGTAGAACAGGGTGAATGACCAAAAAACGGCAGGCTTGTTATCTCAAACGTGTTTATTTTTAATCTTCATCTCATTTCAGTTGTGGAAAAGGCGAGCTCTGGCTCACCCACGGGAATCCGACTCAATGCTACCTCGATGGTTCACAAGGCCCCTGTCCTTCCAACGAGGTTCTGCTTCCCATGGTTGTGAACTCCACTCGTGGAAAATGTAAACTGCCAATCCGCTCGAGCTCAATAACACCACCAGTGGCAGTGGCGCCTTTGATTTTCAGCAAACTAATTGTTCCTCAGATAGCGAAGTTTACACTGAGAGACTCCAACGTTGCGTTTCAACAACGGGAGGATGGTTTCTGGAAGTGTTTTTTGGCGGATCACGTACTCGCAGTTGTTCAAATCGATATTACCCAAGTTATGCGAGGCGTTGCCAAAATGGAAGGTTTTGAATGTTAAATTATGTCAAAATCATTGTGACAATTATTCAACAATAAAATATGAGAAAAACTATAAAATTCCTTTGCATTTTTATTTCCTAACATCAACTCCAATCACAGAAGGAATGCACTAATATTATAATAACTGCTCAATATCAGACTTGAATCAAAATTATTGGTACTAACTTTCTAACTGAGAACAATTTTTAAAGACTCTCTAAAATTCCTTTCGAATTCCTGATCCGAAAATCTATCCACTCTCTCTTGCTCTCTTCCTGATTTTTACTTGGAGCTCTGGGCTCATTTTCAAGATGCTCTTGATAACCCTTGCATACTCATGCTCATCAGCCACCAAGAAACCGTTTCGATCACCTTCATCATCAACAACAATGTCCATAAGGGGTCCTCCTGACTTATGAGCCACCATCAGGAGTCCTGCCGCCATGCACTCCACGACACCTTCAAAAAACAACAGAAAAACAATTAAAAGGTTGTTCAAAAACTCCTTATGAATATTATGAAAGATTAAAATTACATACTTATTCCAAAATGTTCATTCCACATCGAGTGAATCCCCATCAGCCCATCCACCAACTCCTTTTTCAGCGTGTCAAATGAAAAGTTAACCTGAAAGTTACAATTCTGCTCGACTCCCAGCTGCCGGCTGAGTTCCTTGAGGTTATCAACCCTTTCCCGGTCTCCGTCATTCCTCACGCTTCCCAACAGCACCAACCTGATCCTCTGCCACATCTCCGGTTCCAGGATTTCCTTGAGACACTTCATCGCCTTGATCTGCATCTGATGATCTTTTTCAGGTCGGAACTGGGCAACGCTCACAATATTAATAGACCTCCGCTCCTGATCTTCATCGTGTCTCACGAGCTCCTTGAAAGCGCGGACGTCACAGGCCGGATAAACCTTGAAGGTAGTTTCCGGCTTCTGCCACAGCTGCAAAATGTGTCCTTCCGTCCAAGACGAGTTGACCATGGTCACCTCGCTTCTCCTCCCAGCCCAAGAGTAAATCCACGCAAAAATCCGGTAGTAAATGAGCTTCACACTTGATAAAGTTGCGGAGGAAGCAACCATCCCTTGATTATTGTAGGAGGCATCCCTCTGCGCAACTTTGGAAAGCATATCCGTGCTGATTGTTGGGTAATGGACGTAGGCAGCCACCCGAGAGCCCCCCAAATACTTGAAAAGTGGAGAGTAAAAGCGTAGCCCATGGTGTCAATGAAAACATCAGGTACGAAGGCAGAAAACGCTTCCAGGCCGAGGTAAACCGAGCCTAAGCTTTGACCAAGGAGGGTGAACACCGGGAAGGGGGTCGCTTCCACCCAGTTCCTTCGAGAGAGGAAGATAAACTCCACATTTGTGGGAGAGATCACAATATTAAAGTTGTTTCTGGCTTTGGCAAGTATTTCGGAAGGAGTCGCTCCAACGTCTCCAGAGTAAATCACAAAGTGATCAGGGGCCGAACTGCTTTTGTTAGGAGATTGTTGAAGAGCACGAAGGGCTGCCCATAACACTCGCTCACCGCCTCCCCCCGC
Organism: Orchesella cincta; assembly: GCA_001718145.1. NCBI lineage: Eukaryota > Metazoa > Arthropoda > Collembola > Entomobryomorpha > Orchesellidae > Orchesella > Orchesella cincta. The sequence continues at coordinate 11,392 of LJIJ01003157.1, read as the reverse complement.
GTTGCAATATGGGTGGAAGAAGGCGATAGTTCGCTTCCGCTTTCCATCCGCAGTTTCTCGAACTGTTTTATTCTAAAAAAAAGGCCAAAATTATAATCAATAATTGACAGTTTAATTCATACTATTTTAATTAATTAACTCACCTTTCCTCCAAAAAGAGAGTTCAAAAATGCGACAAAAAGGAGGAGACCCGAAACCGTCCAGATGTAGACTAAATTCAGAACTCCTCTTCCTAAACACCCACCCGCATTACATCCACCGCCTGACATTTTAAGTTTGTATTTCCAAACTTCCTACATAAATGACTTGAATAATTCACCGAAAATATTGAAATAAATTAAGAAAAACTAAACAGTTAGCTTATTTTTGCTGAGAAAGTATTGCCTTGTTGTCACTATTTTTCTCTGAGCAAAGTCCAAATGGTAAAATCAAACCGGAAGAAATATAGCGGTTGTGGATTGGGGTCCGAGAGAATTCGTGTGTTAATAAATAACTGTGACTTTTATTACACCTGACAGCTCAGATTAATTGACAATGATTGAACAGGTGGATGCATTTTTGCATTGTACAATCAGCTGACCGGCGAGAAACAGATGATTTCTATTGTTACAATGGATATTTGGCGAGCTGCCATGGATTCATTTATTCATCTATTTAATTTAAATTCTTGTGATAAATTACAACGTAAATTCTGAATTTGACGATAAGGCTGTTTGGAAGTTATCTCAGCCATTGTTCATCATAATCATCAAGATGTGGATATTTGGGTATGGCTCATTGGTTTGGAAAGTGGATTTCCCATACACTCGCAAGCTCGTGGGCTACATTGAGGGATATGAGAGGCGATTTTGGCAGGCGAGTATTGACCACCGAGGGACTCCTGATAAGGTAACCTCCAATTAAAGCTCCTCTCATTTATTACGAATTAGGTTGAAGGCTTATCTTCCTTTCTTTTTGCGGTTTTCAGCCTGGTCGAGTGGTAACATTGGTGCCTTCAACTAGTCCACAGGTAATTCCGTCAATGTTCAATATTTGGTGTTTTTTTTGTAGTTTTATTAAACGCAAGTGTTTAGGCAAAGGTTTGGGGTGTCTCCTACGAAATACATGATGAGGAAGCCATTTCCAGACTGAAGGAGAGGGAGAAGCGATACTCTGAAGTGAACCTGTCATTCTTTTCTGCCACCACCACCTCCACAAACATCATTCCACCTCCCATTATAACTGTTACATACATAGGACCTCAAAATGGACCGCTGTTCCTTGGAGAAGCGAGTTTAGATGAAATGGCAACACAAATTTCAACAGCAAAAGGTCCCAGCGGTACGAATGTCGATTATCTCTTCAAACTAGCTGACTTCATGAGAGCAGAGTTGAGCCAGGTTGAAGATGAGCATCTGTTCCAGCTTGAAACTGCCGTCAAAGCCATTTTAGGACATGATCATCAATAATCAACCTTAATTTTACTTGTTTTAAAACTTTTTGATAAATAAACTCGAATATATTTCAAATGAAAGTTCATAATTTCGTTTTCTTACTTTCATTTCAAGGCAGTCGTCTGGGGCGCAGCATACAAGATACCTGACAACGAACTAGAGGAGGTCCTCCGGCACCTCGATCACCGTGAGGTGATGGGCTACGAGAAGGTTCCCATCCTCTTCCACCCCGTTTGGAATCATCCTCTCAATGAAACAAAAAATGGGACAGTTATCTCCACAGAAAAGAATTTTGAAGTAACCATGTACTACGGTTCCGAGCAAAATGAGCATTTCATTGGTGACGCGCCACTGGATCAAATAGCAAGACATATTTGGAAATGTGTGGGTCCCAGTGGAGCTAACAAAGAGTATCTCTTCAATCTCTGCAACGCCATGAGACAAATTGCCACTCTCCTTCCAGCACCCAATAATGATGATGATGAGGGGACGAGAAAGACACAGCCGCCCATCCTGGATGAACATTTGGCTCAGCTGGAGCTCGCCGTGTTGGAACTTGATAACACGGAAGATAAGAGTATTATCAAATCAATACCCAGTCCCGTTGTAAACGATTAATAGGCGATTAAAAACTAATGTGTGCTACAATTACATGTAATAAATTACTACGTGAATTACCAAATGCATATTATGAACTTGGATTGGGATTAAAACTTTTTTTCAACCGAATATGCTTGACATAAGCTCATCTCTCACATTAGCAATACGGTTTCTAAACCCAGAAAACTCTGCCGAGACGCTGAAACTAATTTGTACTCGATGTGACATGACCTACGGCGCAAAGGTCAGCCTAATTCAACATTTTGCCGTGAAACATCTAGCTATTTTGAATTTTATGATGATACTGAGTCTGATTAAAGTAAAATAGCATTTGAATAAGTACCTTGTAACATCGTATGACTTTATATATGATTAAAAATTTTCAATAAAAGTTTAAGAACATTTCATTTTCATAACCAGAGAAGCTGAGTTTTTTCGTATGTCATTCTACTGCACTGCATTGCATGATCTATACTTTCTTGATCTACACTCGCCTGTTGATTCCAAAGATGTACAAAAATGAGCTGCAAGGCAAGGTAAACCACTTACTTCGCTGCTTTGCTCGAATCGAATACTCTATCTATTCCATTTCTCATCTTCAATCTACTTAGCATGCTTTTACGAGCATTTTCGCTGCTCATCTCACTCACTCAGAGTGATTCACTCTGTCCGGGCAGATATGCAGGTTCTGTTTACTGGAAAACCGTTTTCTCGCCCTCAGCAGCTGAGTTTACTTCACTCCACTCCATATATTTTCAAAAAATACTTTCTCTGCGTACAAAAACAATCATGGGAATATTTACAGTTGACCCTAATCATCCTATTTAGCTGTCATTTTGTCAACCTTCCAAAATGGTTCGAGAACGAACCAACTCCCACTGCGTTTTATGCTATAAGCCTGCCACTTCTCGAAAATACACGGAGAATAGAGAGACTGAAGATTCCAAATTTATCCACCTGTTTTCAAGATACTTAAAAGCCCCGTTAAAACCTCAACATAAAGATGTCATTCCAGATTTTTTGTGTTGTGAAGACTGCTCCATTTTGGTCAACTCTTTCTCGAATTTCTACTCACAGTTGGAGTGTATTCGACTCCAGGTGGATTGGAAAGTGAGACAGATTTATGAGACGATGAAATGCGCAGGAAGAGTTCCTTCCAGAATTATTGCTTTTCGGGAGCAGTTTGAGGAGAATGACGATGAGAATAGAAAAGTGTTTCATGACATTAAAAGACTGAGAACGAGCATTATCAAAAATTGTAAGTAAATGCTAATAAATTATCATAATTTGAAAGTCTGCCTTTAAGTTTTTTGACAAATGGACATAAATTTATTTCGCAGGTAAAATGAAACTCAAGTCAAGTCAGCCGCGAGTTAATTTGCCAAGAGTTTTTGAAGACTGCAGATGAAGAAATTAACATTTTAAATGAGGATGACAATCTCGTTCTAAATGATGAGAGGTTGACCTTTTCCCGATTTGAAATTTTGTCAGCTCTGATGATAACCTTCCTGACTGTTCTCCACTTGGGTTTTCCAATCATTAACATCAATCCGCTTCTGAACCAAGATAGTTCTCAAGATGTTGAAATGGATTCTAAAGCGGAATATGAGGAAGGTGCTCAAGTGCCTATAAAACTTGAACCCGAATGCCAAGAACCTGATTTAACTCATTATGACCACTATCCTGAACAAAACGAAGACATTGATGCTGAAAATGCTCAAAGATATGAAGATGAGATAGAAATTGGGGAGGTGAACATCAAATGCGAAGAGATTCCACAGGAAAACGATGGTGATGAGTGGATGCCTTCCATTATGAACGTGACAGGAGGTGAAGATCAACTCAAAACCGCAGAGATTCTTCCAAAAGGAATGCCAGCATCAGGCAGACCTTCAGCATCACTCCGAGCTTTATTCAAATGTGACAGATGTTCGAGAACATTTCCAAACCAGGCTAGGATGGACATTCACATGAGCTTTCACCCAAAAATGAGCCCACCACCAAGAAAATCACTGCGAGCTCTCCTCAAATGTCAAAAGTGTGCCAGAACCTTCTCGAACCGGGCGAGAATGGAAGCCCACATCAAATCTCATGATGAAGAGGAGGACTCTGACAGCTATTTGGTTCGCCTGAAGGAAGACGCTGATGTCGAATTTCAAATGGATGTGGATGAACCTGATGAAGAAGAATGTTTTGGAGACCAAGAGTTGGAGATAGCAAACATCAAGATAATGATGAGAATTACGAGCTTACAAGGAAAGAGGAGGAGTTGAAAACTGCCTCAGGAGGAAAAATGATGATTGACGAGCTTATAACGAAAGAAGATGAATTAAACTCCATCTGGGTCAAAACCTGATACTGAAATTATTGTAGATAATGATAAACTCAAATGTGAACTGTGTCACAAGATTTTGGACACAAAAGAAAAGCTATTCACTCACACTTGCTCATATCCAATTGATAAGCAGGTCGCCTCAGCGAATTTCAGTGCCAATGTGGGAAAGTGGTGCCAGAGCACGGAGGATCTCGAGCGACATCATGAATCAACTCACGTCAGTCGCTTGACTTGTACTCATGTTTGTGTAGATGAAACAACGAATGCTTCCAGCTCCACAGAAAATGCAAAGGAAGCTGCAAATCATCCTGATGGAATCGACTTGAAATGATGAGATTCTACCCAGCAAATTCCAAAGCTTCAAAAGCTTCAGATTCGGATCTCAGCTCCATAAAACTTCCGATGGATGCCTTGATTGAAAAAATAATTAAAAAACATTTGAGGGATGATACACAATACAAAACTCCTGTCCTTTCTTTTGGTTGTGGTCAGCAAACCGCGTATCATGAGCAATTGCACATTTGTGGATGGTGCACAAAAGCGTTTCCAACGTCTCACCTATTGGAACACCACTATGATTTTGCTCATGCTTATCATCCCGAACCCCATCGAAATTCTTCAGAAATTAAAATAAAATGTGAAGAATGTGAAATTTGGTTGGAATGCGAAGCAGCCCTTGAAAAACACAGGGTTCTAGTTCATCATCGCGTCAACTTTGTGCGCTGCTACTCATGCGCACAGATGTTTCGGTGTCATTCCGAGTTGTTGCGTCACCGAACCAATAAAAAACTACCCTGTTTCACTCCGAATGGAGAAAATTTAATGCCGGCAGCTGCCCCTCGATTTCCTTTCGAAACGGAGGTCCGTGGCTACAAGTTTTGTCCTGCAGAAGGCTGCTATGAAGTGTTCAGCTTGGGAACTTGGCTCGCCATCCACCTCAAAACTCATGGGAAATGGAAGTGTTCCAAATGTCCTCAAGAATTCTCAAAAGCGCACGATTTCGCTTGGCATGAGCTGACCAAACCGCCTCCTGATTCCAACGCAACCTACAAATGCACAAGATGTAAGGCGTCATGTAACACAAAACGAGCGCTGGTGGCCCACTTTTTGGAGAAACATCTTTACACTTTAAACGGAGGAGAAGAGGTCACAATACAATGATAAAAAGACAATCAGCAACTCATGAATCAATCATCACTTCCAACCAAACCACTTATACAATGGAGAGCATAATTTTATTAAACATTTTTACAAGTTGTGCCAAAACTATAATAAATGTGTTCATTTATCTTTCATATACATAACAAAACTTGATGATATGATATTAAATAAATGCCTTTTTTGCATAAAATTATCATCTGCATTTTTTGTCCATTATGTCTGCGAAATAATGTATTTCAACTCCTCAGCAACAAGAAGGGATTTTTAAACAGCGTCATCAAGTGTGTTTTTGAGTAAAGCTTTCCCTTCCAATTGTCCGTGAACCTTAGCCATATGTGTTTTTATAGATTGTTGATACCTTAATTACAAAACAAAATCCATATTAAAATTCATGAATAATGTAACTTAATAAGGAATACTGAATAACATCATTTAAAACTATACAAACCTGTAGGACTCCCCACAAACCTCACATACAAATGGGGTTTCTTTGGTGTGAGTTTGATATGTTCCGTCAACTTCTGCTTGGAAAAGCACCTTCTCCCACATCCTTCCTCTGGACAAACAAACTTCCATTCTGAAGAATCCGTATGTTTTAATGAAATATGTTGATCCACTTTTTGCCTTGATTTGAAAAATTTACCACAGGTCGTGCATGGCCACTCTCGTTTTGGAGGTTTATGAACATTATTCATATGTCTAAAATATAGACAGTGTTTTTGTTGAATTTAATTTTTATAGATTTATCTTGAAATTGAAAGATTATAATTTATACCTGGTTAAGTACAGATTGTTTTTGAACTTTTGGCCACACACTTCACACTCTGTCTTGTCATCATCAACATGGCTGTTTTTATGCCTTTTCAGGGAATGTTCGTAGGCAAATCGTCTCATGACAAATGTCACACTCCAGAGCTCCTGGCAACCCACTGGCATCCCATTGTGCATGTTTTTGAGGTGAATTGTTAAACTAAGTCGTCCCTGTAGTCATTTTTTTATATTAAAAGTGATATTTTTGTTATTTAGGTGGACAAAATTCTTTAAATTACTCACCTTGAATTCTTTTCCGCAATATCGACAATTGAATCCTGATGGACTAGTTTGTGGCTCCTTTTTTCCTTTCCCCCTTTTCAAATCAATGGGAGGAGTTTTAGTCTTATATTTGTAGGGAAGTGGCGCTTGCAAAAAATTGTGGGTTTTGGAATATCCAAATGAGTGCTGAAAAAGGGGGATAGAAAAAAGCAGAACCCACAAACTAGTTCATCAGGTTTCGATTGTCGATATTGGCGGAAAAGGAATTCAAGGTGAGTAATTAAAGAATTTTGTCCCCACCTAAATAACAGAAAATATCACTTTATGAACTATAAAAGAATGGACTACAGGGCGACTGAGTTTAAACAATTCACCTAAAAACATGCACAATGGATGCCCAGTGGGTTGCCAGGAGCTCTGGAGTGTGGACATTTGTCATGAGGATTTGCCTACGAAAACATTCCCTAAAAAGCATAAAAACAGCCATGTGATGATGACAAGACAGAGTGTGAAGTGTGTGGCCAAAAAGTTCAAAAACAATCTCTTACTTAACGAGGTATAAATTATAATCTTTTTCAATTTCAAGATAAGTTATATAAAAAATTAAAGTAAACAAATAACACTTTCTATAATTTAGACATATGAATAATGTTCATAAACCTCCAAAACGAGAGTGCCATGCACGACCTGTGGTCAAGTTTTCAGTCAAGGCAAAAAGTGGATCAACATATTTCATTTGAACATTCGGATTCTTCAGAATGGAAGTTTATTTGTCCAGACGAAGGATGTGGGAAGGTGCTTTTCCAAGCAGAAGTTAACGGAACACATTCGAACTTCACACCAAAGAAAACCCTTTTGTTTGTGAGGTTTGTGGGGAGTCCTACAGGTTTGTATAGTTCTAATTGGCGTTATTAAGTATTCTTTGAAGTTTAAATTATTCATGAATTTTAATATGGATTTTGTTTTGTAATTAAGGTATCAACAATCTATAAAAACACATATGGCTAAGGTTCACGGACAATTGGAAGGAAAGCTTTACTCAAAAACACACTTGATGACGCTGTTTAAAAATCCGTTCTTGTTGCTTGAGGAGTTGAAATACATTATTTCGCAGACATAATGGACAAAAAATGCAGATGATAATTTATGCAAAAAAAGGCATTTATTTAATATCATATCATGAAGTTTTGTGTATGTATATGAAAAGATAAATGAACACATTAATTATAAGTTTTGGCACATCTTGTAAAATGTTTAATAAAGTTATGCTCTCCATTGTATAAGTGGTTTGGTTGGAAGGTATGATTCATGAGTTGCTGATTGTCGATTGATTATCATTTATTGTGACCTCTTCTCCTCCGTTTAAAGTGTAAAGATGTTCTCCAAAAAGTGGGCCACCAGCGCTCGGTTCGTTGTTACATGACGCCTTACATCTGGTCATTTGTAGGTTGCGTTGGAGTCCTCTGGATCAGGAGGTGGATTAGATAACCTTTGATTATGCGTTGTGACCTCGTGCCAAGCCAGATCGTGAGCTTTGGAGAATTCTGAGGACATTTGGAACACTTCCATTTCCCCATGAGTTTTGAGGGTGGATGGCGAGCCAAGTTCCCAAGCTGAACACTTCACTAGCAGCCTTCTGCAGGGACAAAACTTGTAGCCACGGACCTCCGTTTCGAAAGGAAATCGTCGGGGCAGCGGCTGGCATTAAATTTAATCCATCCGCAGTGAAACAGGGTAGTTTTTTTTATTTCGGTGACGGCAACAGCTCGGAATGACACCCGAAACATCTGTGCGCATGATAGCAGCGCCACAAAGTGATGCGATGATGAACTAGAACCCGTTGTTTTTCAAGGGCTTCTGCTTCGCATTCCAGCCAAATTTCACATTCTTTCACATTTTATTTGGATTTCGGAAGACTTCTGATGGGGTTCGGAATGATAAGCATGAACAAAATCATAGTGGTGTTCCAATAGGTGAGGATGTTGGAAACGCTTTTGTGCACATCCACAAATGTGCAATTGCTCATGATGCCGGTTTGCTGTGACTATCTAATTCGGATGTTGTTTAAATTTTTGAAAACACAGATCACAATCAAAAGAGAATGGTAGAATTTTTGTCTGTGTATCATCCCTCAAATGTTTTTCAAATTATTTTTTTAATCCAAAATTATTTTTAAATGCGTCCATCGGAAGTTTTATGGAGCTGAGATCCGAATCTCTTTGGAGCTTTGGACATTCTGCAAGGGTAGAATCTCTATCATTTCAAGTCGATTCCATCAGGATTTTGCTGCTTCTTTGCATTAGGTGTGGAGCTGGAAGCATTCGTTGTTTCATCTGCACAAACATGAGTACAAGTCAAGCGACTGATGTGGTTGATTCATGATGTCGCTCGACATCGTCCGTGCTCTGGCACACTTTCCCACATTGGTTGCACTGATATTCGTTTGAGGTGACCTGCTTATCAATTGGATATGAGCAGGTGTGAGTGAAGAGCTTTCTTTTAGAGTCCAAAATCTTGTGACACAGCTCACATTTGAGTTTATCATCATCTGCCATAATTTCCCTATCAGGTTTTGACCCAGATGAGGGTATTAATTCATCTTCTTTCCTTGTAAGCTCGTCACCATCATCAATTTTTCCTCCTGAGGCAGTTTTCAACTCCTCCTCTTTCCTTGTAAGCTCGTAATTCTCATCATTATCTTGATTTTGGCTAGTCTCCAACTCTTGGTCTCCATTTAAACATTCTTCTTCATCAGGTTCATCCACATCCATTTGAAATTCGACATCAGCGTCAGAGTCTCCTTCAGGCGAACCACAATAGCTGTCAGAGTCCTCCTCTTCATCATGAGATTTGATGTGGGCTTCCATTCTCGCCCGGTTCGAGAAAGTTTTGGGACACTTTTTGACATTTTGAGGAGAGCTCGCAGTGATTTTCTTGGTGGTGGGCAGCCCATTTTCTTGTGAAGCTCATGTGAACGTCCATCCTAGCCTGGTTTGGAAATGTTCTCGAACATCTGTCGCATTTCAATTAAAACACGGGAGTGATGCTGAAGGTCTGCCTGATTCTGGCATTTTTTTTTGAGAATCTCCGTGGTTTGAGTTGATCTTCACCTCCTGTCACGTTCATAATGGAAGGCATCCACTCATCACCGTCGTTTTCCTGTGGAATCTCTTCGCATTTGATGTTCACCTCTCCAATTTCCATCTCTTCTTCATATCTTGAGCAGTTTCAGCATCAATTTCTTCGTTTTGTTCCTCTTCCTGTTCAGGATGATTGTCGTAATGATTAAATCGGTTCTTGGCATTCGGGTTCGAGTTTTATTATTACTTGAACATCTTCCTCAATTTCTACCTTCAAATTCATTTCAACGTTTTGAGAACTAGCTTGGTTCAGATTGGAATTGATGATTGGAAAACCCAAGTGGGAGAACGCCCAGGTAGGTTATCATCAGCGCTACACAAAAGCTCAAACTGTGAAAACTCCAGCCTTTCTTGATATGGAACGAGATTGTCATCCTCATTAAAAACGCTAGCAGTATTCCTCTTCATAGCTCTGTAGTCTTCAAAAACTCTTGGCAAATTAACTCGCGGCTGACTTGACTTCAGTTTCATTTTACCTGCAAAAGAAATGATCATTTGTTACAGAACTTCATTGCAAAGTTTCCAATCAGATAGTTTGTTAGAATTTACTTACCAATTCTTGATAAGGCACGTTCTCAGTCTTTTCAGGCCATTAAACACCTTTCTATCCCCATCTTCATGCTCCTCAAACTGCTTCCCGAAAAGCAATAATTCTGGGAAGGAACTCTTCCTGCGCATTTCATCGTCTCGTAAATCTGTCTCATTTCCAATCACCTGGAGACTAATACACTCCAACTGGGAGTAGAAATTCGAGAAGGAGTTGACCAAAATGGAGCAATCCTCACAACACAGAAAATCTGGAATGACATCTTTATGTTGAGTTTTAACGGGGCTTTTAAATATCTTGAAAACAAAGTGGATAAATTTGGAATCTTCAATCTCTCTAGTCTCGTATGTTCTCGAGAAGTGGCAGGTTTATAGCATAAAACGCAGTGGGAGTTGGCAGGCCCACGCTACTTGGCCGTAAATGAGGTTTAAGCTTAGGCTGTTTCCAATCTCACAATGCCCCATGCTTACCTTACCTAACCTACCAACACACGCAGTTAAATTTCGTCTACATCGCGGGGCATTGTGAGGTGGAACGCCTAATGGCTTAAACCCTCATTACGGCCAAGTAGCGTGGGCCTGGGAGTTGGTTCGTTCCACGAACCATTTTGGAAGTGTGAACAAAAATGACAGTTAAATTATGATGATTAGGGTCAACTGTAAATATTTCCCATGATTGTTTTTGGTACACAGAAAATACATTTCTGGAAGAATACTTGTGGAGGGGATATTGAAGTAAAACTCCAGCTTGCTGAGGGCGACGAAAACGGTTTTCAGTACCAGAACCTGGGCAAATGCCCAGTTGGGCAATATCTCGTCCGGACAGCAGTGATTCACTCGTGGAGTTGAGATGAGCAGCGACAACATGATTGTAAAAGCCATGCTAAGGAGAATTAGATTGAACGATAGCAGTGGATTGGAGAGCAACGCAGCAAAGCACGCGAAAAAGTGGCTTTACCTTGGCCTTCGCAGCTCATTTTTGTACATGCTGTGCGAAATCAACAGGCGAGCTGTTAAGAACAGAGTATAGGATCATGCGCTGCAGTGCAGTAGAATGACATACGAAAAAACTCAGCTTCTCTGGTTATGAAAATTAAATGTTTGCGTGTATTTTATGAAAGTTTTAATATATATAAGTCATTACA
>LJIJ01003156.1:0-20860 GCA_001718145.1 Orchesella cincta | reverse complement strand
TACGCTACTTTACCGGCCCATGTCCACTCAAGCGTATATCTCTCTTCTTTTGTTTTTGATACCGGCTGAATTCCTGCGGTTGATTTTTCAATATTTTGCTGAAATTCCCAACAATGCTGGATGTTCACTTCGCATTTGTTGCAGAATGGAAAGATGCTTTTGATGGAGTTGTAGTCCTTCCCAACGTGAAAACAGAAATTTTCAAGTTTTTTCTGTGATTCTAGATCTTTAACGGAACTATTGGAGGTAAAAGATATAACTGGATCAAAACACAAACCACATAAAACGGTTACCTCCTCATCCATGTTTTGTTGAGGAAACTGATCCTCTAAAACTGGATTGGACATGGTTAATTTTAGTTAACGTCACACGTTATTACAACATTATCAGCAAATGAATATAAACTTTAATTATTTTCTACAATAATAACACGTCAACGGACCGGTGACAAAACAACAAGCTTCTACTCAGAGTGCTCAGCTACATTATGCATTATGGGCATGTACGTGCATTCAACATCAGCTAGCAATTTTGAATTCCTACGGATACGCGTGAATAAAGCTGGCTGGAAACAGTTTCATTCAATCCAATAATGCAATATTTTACTGAAGTTTTGTTATTGGCAGGTCGTAATTAGTAAAAGAAAATTCGTATTTTTCCATTTTTTTTGCATTGAAGTCACCAGTTTCCATTGAATCAAAATGGTGAATATTTTTTATTCAAATTTTCATTTATGTTTATTAACACAGATAATTAATATCATAAAGAACTTCACCAGTTGCACAAAAAGTAATGGTTTCAGCATATACGTTGATTTGTCTTATCCACACCGGCAGGACAGACAGAAAACTTGCATGTTTTAAAGTTTGCAAAAGTAGAGAGTGAGACTCTGCTGTGTTCACAGTCGCTCCACATAGCCTCAAACTTTGCTCATATCAACAACATGCAGAGCGTGCGTTCTGCTATATACGCCGGGTATCATGTATACCAAATTGAGCTAGCATTTCGTAGACTCTTGTTATGAATGAAGTTGATGAATATTATTGTGGCGCAGGGTAGGGTTTTACATATCCAAAGGATGGAAAGGTTATACTTGCACCAGTGCAATTTGATCTGATCTGCTAGAGAATACTTCAAAATAAATGTCTCTAATTTCTGCAAGGTGTCGTCAAATTTAACAAATAAACTGGGAGAAGAACAAAACTTGGCATTACAGTATACTGTATGAAGATGAGATTTTCATGGCATGATTTTCATCAGCATTTTACTTACGATGAAAAATGATGTTTTTAAGTAAAACATACGATTTAATTATGATAAGTCTTAAATATACAATAGGTGTTATGTTACAATGGATTACAACGGTGCTAGAAATTTGTAAATAGCAGCTACCAAAATGTATCACCAAATATATTACACGTTATACTTTCTAGAAAAGTAAAATTGCGTCCATTATTCTGTCCACCAAATTGCCATAAATAGACGCGATAAACTCTCGGTCAATTCTCAAAAGGGTTTGTACTCAATTATAATATCTCTCATTGCCCTTGCTTTCAACATGTTAATTTTGGCCTGCTTCCTCTCAAATCCGATTGACTGAGCTAACCTCTTTTTAGTCTGTTTTCTACATTTGGGGCCTGAGCACTGACTGACTGTGTAATTCGTATGCTTGTCATGGTTTTCTGAATTGTGTGTTCGTTCTTAAACAAATCGTTATTTTCTTTTTGATGAAGTATGTAAAGCACTTTCAGCAAAATACACGTAATATTTCTTTGTCTTTGTAGTCGTGAAGAAAATATACACCGCATGGTCGTTTGCGGGTTAGGGTACTACATTCAAACAGTTCATACCACACCTATGTATGTATTTGTAGATACGATGAGGAAATTAGGATATTAAACAAGAATTGTATCTCTCAAGGTTTCGTAAGCTTGTTGACCGCAAACATTTTTTGGTCTAGATACAAGAAATGTGAAATAATACAACAAATTTCAAGAAGCACACTAAACTAAAACCAGGATAATTCATAAGCTGAAATAACCAGTAAAAATTTTAGTAAAATACCCCGCTCAACTTTAAATGTTTCATTTGCCAATAAAAGTTAAATGAATAAAAATCCTGTTAAATTTTTATAACTTTAACGATGTAATTCACAGTTAAATGTTATAAACTTGTGAGCAAAGACTTTCCAATAATGGTTTTGGCTCGACCCACAGCGTTTAAAGAGCGCACCATTAAGTAACCATATGATATAGTATAACAGAGGTGTTAAATTTCCAGAAGTAAATTTCCCCCGCTAAGTCGTTAAATCTAAATCATTATTATTTTCAGTAAAATTGTATTTGTTATTTGAATTTTTGCTAACACGGAAAAGGTATTAAAATAAAGTGGAAACATCTAACTAACTACACTTTATCTTTAAGTTCATGAATGTAACAATATTGATACTGTTTAACTATGAGCACTTAGCCATTTTAGCAGGCCCTCCCATTTCAAGTTAAGCTTTACCTTAAATAGTTTATTACTTTTTTACACATTTGTTGTTCTCGTTAAAGGAGAGCTTCTTATGAGTATAAATAATAAATTTTCAATAAATACAAGTCAAAAGTAAAATGACTACACTAGAAGAGCGAAACACTTCCGAGTAAACTTTGTTATTTCACTTCTCAAATCTTTTACATTGAAAGGGTTTCAAACAGGCTAGTAAATATGCTGCAATTTAATGATACTTTTAACGTCTGGTATTAGCTTAATTAGGGGGCTTTGTTGACATAGCTGGCTTTGGATAAACAGATTGAAAGACTAACCGAATTGTGTCGTGACTGTGATACCAATCGTCATTCGTACAACGTCTCAATCCCGTTTAGACGTCTCCGATTACGCAGCCTAAAACATGTTTTGCAAAACAAATCTACTTCAATCTCTCATTCAAACAGCGCTCGAGTTGCTAGTTTCTTTACTGGAACCAATTACTCATGGAACCGGCAAAGAAATGCAACTTAAAGTAAATCGGGAATGTATTTAATCACAGCCGAAATGTATGTGCAATTCTTGAGGTCTACAGATCCTGCACATTGCCACTACTTCATCTATTAAATCATTGAGCCTTGAAACAGTCTTGGGAATTTACATCATATCTGTACTTTTCCTGATAGTCCAATACTCCAACCTGATGCTTTGTGTTGGAAACGACGTTCTCGAGGATTTAATCAACTCCGCGTATAGGTTTGAGGAGGTAAAATTCAGCTGTATTCAAGAATTACGTTGGAAACCGCCGTCCACAAAAAAATTGGTGAACCGCATAAAAGTACTCGATGTAATTTTCAGATATGGTGGCAGATTTCCACCATATATCTTGAAGTAGGGGCCGTTCTACTACCAAATTTACCAACGAATTTCTTGTCAATCATTCCTGGTTTGTTTGGGTTAAAATTCTTTGACAGCTACACCGAGCAGAGAAATCTTCTTGCCCGAGTGATGGTGTCTTTGATACCCGCTTTGAATTGGCCAATCTGGACGCTTATTATTAAACTCAGTATTATGACCATAACTCAGGTCGGAGTTTGTGCGGTGACGTTATACTTGTACCTCTCGTCAGTTAAACGGTAAGATATTTTGTAATTAAACGAACTAAAATTTTTGGGTTTTTTAGGCTTAAGTTTCCTCAATAAATCCTCTGTTTTGCAGAACATTGTGCCATTCTTATATCCAAAGGGGTACAATGAGACACGACTTACGCGATGCTGTGTCGGCATACCAGCATGTACGCATCCTTTTAGACAAGTTTAATCGTACTCATTCACAGATCCATGTCTCAATTCTCATTACTTTGGGAATTATCTTGGTCCTTTCTGCGGTTAAATTGATAGCCTGCTTGGCTGCTGGAACGTTCACTAATGCTACTTTGTTTTGGATGAATGTCTACTATGTTCAAAATACTGTTTATATAGTTACAATCATTCTTGGTGGATTTGGGGGCTTTGGTTCTATCAACAATATGGCTGGGGACTGCGTGAATTACATGAAAATAAGGGCTCTCTTCTCAGGGAGCGGGTATAGACTTAAAATTTCAACGAGGACGGTGAAAGCACTCCCAATACTTAAAATAGAGTTTGGTGGAAACAACTTTATTGAGAAGTTGACTCCAATTGTCTTTTTAGAATTTATTGTGATGAGGATTGTTGATTGTCTACTTGTATCAAAAACGCGTTAAAAATCAAAATAGTTTAAAATAATCTGCGGTTACTTTTAGTTGCTGGTATTGCATTGCTGCTTGAAAACAGCTTTCAATTTACTTTACAAATTGATTTGGGATATGTAGCATTTCCTCTACTCTAAGCATATTTGGTTAAGATTTCGCCTTAGTCGTACGAAACATTCCTGCAATTTTCATGGTAATGATAATCAGTTTCACTATCTTCAGTGAAATCTCTGTATGAGTCATCGTAAATATTTGTAATACATAGGGTTTTGAATTAATCCAACTTTGATTTATGCAGTACAATCGGAACTGCATGTGCACAAATGCTTGCTTCTGGGACGCAAATGAACCTGATTGAGTGAATGTAAATTACAAGCAAATAAAAATTGTATTGAAATGCACTTTTTAAGACCATTTCCATTAAAAAATAAAGGATAAGTATATACAATGGTAGACATAACTGAATGGAGAACTAAACTAAACACAAGAAAAAAACGTTACTAAAACACAAAAACATAGAGGAAGTACGCTAGCAGCTTGTAATTGAAACAATTCTTAATGAAATAATGCAAAGTTATCACTTTTCAGCAGCGTCCTTTTATTTGTAACCTAAATCGCACAGTAATGTATGTTGTGACTGGGCTGTACAAAAACATAATAATAAAACAACATCTTAATCTATAAATTAATTTATTCATGATAAATCTGTACATCTCTAATACCCATGCTAATTTGTGTGTGCAATGACAAGTTTACGATTTAACTTATTTACAAAATCTAACTAGAATGTTCGGACGGGGTTTTTGAAAAGCACTATCAATTCTTTAGCAAAAGCAACCCCACTGTTTGATCAATTGCAAAATCCTCACAAGTCAGTGGTGTTAACTCATCAACGAAATTGCTACCCCCTAAATAAATCCGAATTATTGGACAAGATTGTAAAAATCTTGGAAACCATTTGTACTTCTTGAGAGATGCCATGCTATCAAGATCATCACGAACCTTTTTAGCTACGTTGTACACATCCGCTAATATTCCGTACAACACAAGTATCCCACAAGCCGCCACAATTGTGCACCAGAAATACACCAGATTGAGACCAATCTGGAAGCTTTCGTCATCTGTGCTTCCGCCTTTCAACAAAACCGTGATGGTATTGTATAAGCAAACAACTTCCATTGTCGTGACGCAAACTAACACGATAACTAGAAGGGATCGACCAAATAACTCCCGATATTGAATAGCCATAACCTGCAATTCTCGAAATGCCCTTGTTTGTTTCCGAACTTGTCTCCGGTCAACTGATTCTTGTTTTGCAAATTTTCTCCGCATGTCCCAACCATATTGTGCGATATATGAACGAAGGCAGTGCCCATTTAAGATGATTGCGATATTAACAAAAAATGGTATCCCTGTCATAAAAAGGTTCCAGTTTAGGTAGGACAGAACAGACATTCCAATTTTCGTTCCGAGCTCAATAGTACTCCAGGTTGGTGGCAGAGCTTGTCCTAGTTTTCCATCTTGGCATTGCTCCGACATCCAATAGCCAAGATAGACGGGAAAGCAAGGATTGCGAATCATGTCGAGATGGTACAAAGTCGGCATGGTGATCCCAGTAATTGTCATCATTCTTACCATATAGCCCACTAGTTTTGCTCCTTTTACGTTCCCTAAGTCAACGTTTCCGGCTTTAAACAAATCCAAGCATTATTATATTACAAGTATTCACAAATTTTTCTATTTAAAGCAGAATTTATCTATCGTCACCTCATTTACTTACATTTGTAGTGTCGCTTCTCATACTCAATCATTTCATTGAAAAGGTCAGCAATTGCATGAGCATTGTTGTAAAAGACATACCCACAAGTTGAGATGAGAATGTAAGAAGAAATGAACATAACATTATGAGTGATTACAAACATTTTAACACTTTTCCATGATGAAATCACCTGAAACATGACTAAAAACTTGTAGAACAACGCCAAGTATAGTCGAATCCCATAAATTTTGAGCTTCAACTTGCTTTTTACTTCCAGTCGATTCTTTCCCTTGTTCCATTTAAACGGGATTCCACCGAAGTAGTCGCAAATGCGAATATTCTCTTGGAGATATTTCAACAAATTGCTCGAACGCAGCATTTTATTAATTGGGGAGATCGGAGACTAGTATTACTGCAATTGACAGTAAGTAGGTGGCTGGGAGATAAGATTGATACTGACAATTTTTTTCTTGATGAAAGTAGCCACAACAGTCCAGTAGTGACGCATTTGTGAATTTCTTAGAAGTTTTCATAAGCACTTTTATCAATATTATAAAGGGCTGGAGCGTGCCATCAACTATTGAAAACTTGACCATGTTTCTTGGAGCCTTCACCATCAGTTAAGGATCTCTCTTACATTAAATTTCATACAGAACCGCCATGAAAAGCGTCGTAACATATCTTTTGGTTAAAGGTTGATAATAATTTACTCGTTGAAGATTATTATTTTGGAAGTATGCATAATAAAAACGTCAGAAATGAGGTTGCCTATATACGTTTTTACTTCTTGAAGTGAAATAGTGAATTAATTCCACGTGGCACCTAGATAACTTTGTATACCTACCTGTTTTATGTGTCTGAAAAACTCAGACCCAGACAGTCGTCTGATATATTGATAGGGTTTTTGATAGCACTTTTATATTGAGGTGGCTGTTGTTGTCTGTTTTGTAAGTAAATGGTTCATAGCACTATCAATGTGTTTTGTATTGTGGAAGAAAAGTTTGATGAATTATGCACTGCATATTCTCACACATTCAATCAAAAAATCCGTTTGTTATAGACTTTCCGGTAGGTCGACCTGGTTTCAATTTTCAATACATAGAATATCGGCTTACAACCAACATCCAGACTCGCAAACCTTTTAGATAATTTTCACATTTAATGATAAATATTTGTGATTTTATAATTAGGTTAGAATGATTTTGTATGTCTTTAAACACGATCGAACTTTATCGGCGATGAGTAAAGTGGGAGATGGTGAAAGCCCTGCTAGTACTCAAAATAGAGTTTGGTGGAACAAACTTCATTGAAAAGTTGACTCCGATTGTATTTTTGGAATTAATTTTGAAATTTGAAAAATTTGGTACTGCAAAAATTACGCTAAAATGTATTCCTTATGATATTTCTGCAAACTTTATGCAACCAATTTTATAAAACCTCCCAATGTTACACAAAACCGCACCCAACTTTAGATTCATACAATATATTTGGAATGTTTTCCGTTGTCCTATATTTATTTCGTTTACATTTTTTCATTGCCGCGCAACAACAAAAATTGCAGCTTTGACAATTGCATTTTTACGACCGTTATCCTTTAGACTGCTTTGAATATTCTTAGTAAAATGTGAGGCTATGAGCATATCAGATCAAACTACCTTGTTTCAATTCAAAATGTCCATCAGGTCTCATTACTTCTAAAATTATTAACCCACTTCTAGCGCCCAGTACGGTTTTGTAAGATTCCAAGAAAAATCTATTCAGTCCAAAACGTGTGTAACGTTTAAATAACGTGCACCGAAGAAACTGCTAAAAGATCTGAACCGTCATAAGGGGCGAATTACTGATTGTAAAGTTACGTCTCCAGTGAAGTTTCATGAGCCTGCTTTGAAACTGCTCAAAAAAGATATTGAGAAGTTGCTGGAATCTGTCAAGTAACTGCAAACGAGTGTGATAGAAGAAGATTCCGTTGGTGCTCGGAAGTAGGCCGCTCCCAAACCTTACATTTGTCCGTCCATCCTTACATTTTCAGTAATATTGATACTAGATGTGATGATGTGATTGATAATATCAACATGCATTTTACTGCTCCTCTGTCCCAGCCTGTTAATATCGCCGTTTCAGCGTCCCTTTTTAAGAAATTTTTAAGAAAGTCGGCTAAAGCGTGATTCAAGATCAGTCTTCAACTGACCGTCCATTTGGAACCAAGGGTTTTCAAATTGAATGAACAAGCTCGCCCTCCAGTTTCGTCTTTCAAAAAATAGTTTAGCTGATATTCTTATATATTGTATTTACATCAACAATGAGTATGTATTTGCAAATAACTCCAAATAGGATAACTGGTGAGTGGAACGATATTTATGGAAATGTTTTCGATTTGCGATTTCTAATAGATCTCCTGGCTTATATAATCACGTTTCAACTAATGCTGCCTCTACGTTGGAAGTGTATATATAGCTGTCCGCTGATTTTCTCTTTTCGAGCGTACCTATTGAGCTAGCTTCTTTCCAAATGTGATGTGAATCTTACATTATGTTTATAATATATGGCAAGCCCCATTGAAATCATAATGTTGATTATGATTTTTTATCATTGATTTTACATGATTTGGAAGAGCGTATAATCACTTGCATGTACAGAAATCCTATTATAAATTAAGGGTGTTAAGAAGCAAATAGATATGTGCGTGCCTGCTTGCTATTAGTAGATCATAGATCATCCAAAATTCCAGCCAAAATTTAAAGTTGATTTTGAATGGATTTTCAGCTTCGTACTAATACCGATAAATTCTAAATAACATCCAAAATTTCTGACATTGTTTTGAAAATTTATATTTACCCACGTTTATCGTGCGGATTTCGAATTAACATCCCATCTTTTTAATGGATCCTTTATGCTACTACCTGCCTTTATTCCACTTTCAGCTTATCTAGTGGCATACCTCCGAACATTACAGCTACTTGAGTGAAAAGATTGAAATTCGAATTTCCTGATCACCAGCTTAAAATTTAATATCCATGTTTTAAACGTAGCAACGTAGCCGCCCAAATTTGTTGGAAAATATTAACCTATTGACCTAACCTCCATTTTTTAATTAGCTAATGCTCAGCTTTGTCATATCCAACTAATACTTAGTCTCTCGTCAGCGTTTGCATACTGCGAATCCATGTGGTGTGAGCTAATGAGCTGAAACAACATCAATTTTGTAAACTTTAAATGAAGCACATGTATCCATAGAATTTCAGAAACTCGAAGATTTTCCATATTTGCAGCACCACTCCAATACTCTCCCGTCTTTATTAAATACCTTGTAAGCTCCAAAATTATTACAACTAATATTTTAAAGACTACTAAACCTCTAACCATGACAAACCATGCCCAAAAGAATCATTAAATAATTAATGCTCATTTTCAATTTTGTATAGTTCTGCTCTAAGCTTACAACAAAAATCAATAGCTCCCAAGAGCAACGATAGCAATAAATATACTGACACAAAACCATCATTTGGTGTTAAGTTTGCCATTACAAGTTGTACGAAAAAGGTATACCTTTTCTACGATTTAAGACTCCAATCAGTCAACTTTGCGTCAAAACCAAACCATGTTCTTTTCAAAAATCTTTGGACACTTTGTTATATTCCTAAATTGGTGCAAATATGCACTTGCCTATACCTACCCGCAAAACTACAGCATATCCAGTATTGAAACTGGGAGCATTAAACACATCTTGGAAAAGAGTTCCCGATATTCCAAGCTGAACCAAGAAAAGAAACAGTACTATCAGGATCGCCACTTTAAAACTGCACCAGCTTTCAAATTTGTGGGAGTGTCCAATTTGAATGAATATCTTTCTCCATTTGCTGGTTGCTTTGTTCACATTACTAACTTTCAAAATGTCGATCTTCAGCCTTTTCTATTCCCATTTTTGATTCGCCATCATGTTCCAACCCTTCTCAGATTTCATTATGGTATGGCACAATTATTCAGATGGGTTCCTTTGAGAATGAACCTTACAGGCGTTGATATAAGGTCATCAACATGTCCGTTTTCGAACCTGGTCGAGAATTCCGATGGGATTTGCCTTAATTTCAACCCTCATAAATATTACATGAAAGCTAAGCCGTGGAACTGTGAGCTCAATGTGATCCTATTTCCACCTCTTTTTGTGTTCACCGAACCGACTGAGCCAAAAATCGGTGGCTACCTTGAAACGTTTTTAACAAATCCAAGAGTATGGTGTCGAGATCCTGGAGATATATATCACTATCATAGAGACACGTTCCATACAAATACTTTTCATGCTTGGATTATGGACGAGCTTTTCGAAAACAATTGGGAACATGAGCACATTCTCCATTGGAGAATTCAACCAAGTTCTTATCACAATTCAGGTCGACCCCATTTGTTATCTCATGGAGCATCCTTTTTCATGAAAACACAAAGAATTAAAGAGAAAATTTATGAATTTTCGGAAATTACAAGTATATCCGTCCCTAACCATTGCAAGGCTGTAAGAAAAATTCTCGCTTGTGATCCGGTTCCCAATGAGTATATAATTGACCCATGGAAAATGTTTACTGGCAATAAAAACTTGGACAAAATTTCAGAATACCTAACTTTCCGATATGAAACTACGTGGGAAATAAAAATGGAAACCTCCAAGTCCGTTTTCGAAGAGATAGGATTATTAAAACAATTCTCCAATTGCGAGAATTTCTTTGGGAACAAAGGTAACATAATGAAACCCCTTGTCTCAACCCATGACCGATTTGCGCAAGCTTTGGTGCATGTCATGGTAGCTATGTTTCGGAATTCCACATACGTTATGAAAATAGACGGTATTAAAGGTTTGTTGTGCTCAAATGGAGAATCAATTCCAGTGGAAAACAAGAGTAGCTTGCAGAATGTGCATTTTAATCCCCTTCACGCTACCGTTGACATAACCCTGGAACTAGACGGCTTAGCAGCCGATTCTTTCTTATTCCGTATTCCACATGAACTGAACTCTTTGCGGTTTGTGAGTTGTGGCCGCCCTCAAAAAAGTCAACTACAGTGTGTTGAGCTGGTTAAAATATTTGAAATTTGGATATGGCTCTGGTTGCTTCTTTTATTAATGGGGATTCCATTGCTAATTGAAATCAACAAGCTTGAATTAAATCCTGGATGACATGAACTGAAGTTGTTAAAAAAGTCATCTACAGTTTTCTGAATTGGGATTTGGGTATGGCTCTGGTTGCTTCTTTTGCTAATGGGAATTCCATTGCTAATTGAAATCAACAAACTAGAGATAAATTCTGGGATGACATGGAAAAAGCGAGTGAAAACATATTTGAAGAAATGCAT
Source organism: Orchesella cincta (assembly GCA_001718145.1). Classification (NCBI taxonomy): domain Eukaryota; kingdom Metazoa; phylum Arthropoda; class Collembola; order Entomobryomorpha; family Orchesellidae; genus Orchesella; species Orchesella cincta. The sequence continues at coordinate 9,560 of LJIJ01003156.1, read as the reverse complement.
TGAAAGTTTGTTTCCTTTAATGAAAGCACTAATCGAGCAAGGGGACGAGTTTCTCAGTTCCTCAAATGGACAACGTTCCCTGTTAATTCGGGGAACGTTTATTGCAGCCGCGCTCGTTTTGAGCAATGCATACAAGGGTCAAAATGTGTTTAATTTGGTGACACAACGTCGACCTATTCCTTATCATTATTTTTCACAACTTGTCCAAGACAATTTCAGTATTTATGCCCAAGCAATTGATCCTACTATTACGCGCGCTGCCCTGATTTCGGGCAACGTTAGCGGAATCAAAGTCAAGCGGCACATGTTATCCCATATTGCTTTCGGGGAAACTAAAACTCGAAACTTAACAAACTTAGGTTTCCGAATTATAGTTATAAACTCAGAACCTGCTCTGCTTTTGGAAGAAATCGCTGATGCAAAAGTCGATGGAAAAAATGTGACAGCTGAACAATTAAAAGAAATCCAGCTACTTTTCAACCACACGGTTTCATTTTACCTACTACGGTCGATACAGTTAAAGCGGTGTGTGAAGAGTTGTTTCCGATCTCCTGGAATTATACTTTGTTAGCTAAAAAGGCAAAGGAATTCTACCATCGCCCTTATCGCCCTATATTAAGATCTTTCCTTCGATGGCAAAAGAAGCACGCATTCCAGGTTTTGAAACAGTGCAACGGAACAGCTCTCGTTTTACCCCATTACTTAGCTCACGCATTTGCAAAAAATCTTAGCAAAGAATTTAAAGGAAGGACGGATGTATTTGTGGGGAAAACCATTTTGCACGAAAGATTCTTTCTGGTGAAAATTCGGGGAGCTGTTAAAACAGGCATTTGGAGACGAAGTAAATTAATTAGTTCATCAGGGATTTGGGACTTTTGGCTGAGGATATTTAAAAGTGAGGAGTTGTACTCGAATGAACAAGACTTGGATGAGCTTAAGAAACCGTCAATGGCAGGAAATATTTTTGTGGTTTTTACAATCATGCTTGTTGGCCTAGCGGCTGCATTTGTCACGTTTCTAGTCGAGGTTCGAAAATTAGTATACAATTTAGTGGTATTTTTAGTCATCGCTGCAATCAAAATCATATGTTTGAGTTTTAGAATGGTAGTTAAGTTTATTAAGCGGAAGCTTTTTCGAAAGTACGAGAAAAATTAGGCTTGGAGCATTTCCTGAAAATTATTTTTAGAGTATTTTGCATTGCATCAGCAGGTATACTAAAGCTACTTTAATCACAAGATTAGAGAAGGTAAGATTTTCTAAGCAACCACATTTAATTACTATATATTTTTTAAACCTCGCAATGTAGCCGCCCCAATTTGTTAGACAATATCGAGCTAGTAGTCAAGCTTCCTCTTTTTAAATAGCTAATGCTCAGTCTTGTCATACTCATTTGTTCAGTCAGCGTTTGCATACTGCGCGTTTGTCGAGTTTGTGAGCTAAAGAGCAGGGATAGCTGAAACCAAATCCATTTTGTAAACTCAAAATTTAACACAGAAGAATTTTCCAATCTTTTAACAAAGCATATAAGTCCACATAATTTCAGAAAGTCTAAATTTTTTGATTTGCTGCACCAATCCAATATATACTCTCCCGTTTCGATTAAATCCCATATCTCCAAAAAACAATTGCAGTTAATATTTTATAAAATAGAGAAACTCCACCCTGCCATATCTAGTCCGATAGAATCATTGAATAATTAATGCTCATTTTCAATTTTTCTAACGTCTGATATAAGTTTACAAAAAAATCAATAGCTCACAGTATCCAATACTTAGCAACGATGGCAAAAAAATATACAAATACACGAAACCCTCATATGGTGTCTACATTTAATATTGAGTTTACCCTTACGATTGTATTGTACGAAAAAGAAGCACTTTTTCTATGAGTTAAGATTCATTCTCTTAACGTCAAAACCAAACCATGTTCTTTTCAAAAATCTTTGGATACTTTGTTATATTCCTAAATTGGTGCGTATATGCACTTGCCTATACCTACCCGCAAAACTACAGCATATCCAGTATTGAAACTGGCAGCATTAAACACATCCTGGAAAAGAGTTCCCGATATTCCAAGCTGAACAAAGAAAGGAAACAGTACTATCACGATCGACACTTTAAAACTACACCAGCTTTCAAATTCGTGGGAGTGTCCAATTTGAATGAATATCTTTCTCCGTTTGCTACTTGCTTTGTTCACATTACCAACTTTCAAAATGTAGATCTTGAGCCTTTCCAATTTCCGATTCTGATTCGCCATCATGTTCCAACACTTCACAGATTCCATAATGGTATGCAAGAATTCTTCAGATGGGTTCCTTTGAGAATGAACCTTACAGGCGTTGATATAAGGTCATCAACATGTCCGTTTTCAAACCTGGTCGAGAATTCAGATGGGATTTGCCTTAATTTCAACCCTCATAAATATTACATGAAAACTAAGCCGTGGAACTGTGAGCTCAATGTGATCCTATTTCCACCCCTTTTTGTGTTCGCAGAACCGTCAGAACCAAAAACCGGTGGCTATCTTCAAATGTTTCTAACAAATCCAAGGGTATGGTGTCGTAATGGTGACAGTATATATCGCTATCACAGAGACACGATTTATACAAACCCATTTCACGTTTGGATTATAGATGAAGTATACGAAAACAGGTTGGAACGTGAGCATTTTCGCAATTGGAGGGTTCAACCGAGTCCTTTTGTAGGTGTTTCACGACCCAATTTGTTGTCTCATGGAGCATACTTTTTCTTTAAAACTCAAAGAATTAGAAGAAAATTGTTTAAAATTTCAAAAATCACGGGTATCGTCCTACGTCACCAATGTGATGCTTTAAAAGACTTTCTTCCATGTGGAACAGTTTTTAGTGAGTACACAATTGATTCGTGGAAGAAGTTTAACGGCAGTAGCGGCTTAGACAAAATTAATGAGGAGCTAACATTCCGTTGGAAACCTACGTTGGAAATAAAAATTAATGCATACAAGTCCATTTTCGAAGAAATAGGCTTAATAAAGCATTTTTCAATTTGTGGCAATTTCCTTGAGCGCAAAGGATACAGGAAGAAACAACCACTTTTATCCGTTCATGAGAGATTTGCTGATGCCTTGGCGCATGTCATGTTAACTATTTTCCGGAATTCCACGTATTTTTTGAAAATAGGAGATACACACGCTGTGCTGTGCTCAAATGGACAATCAATTCCTTTTGAACACTTTAGAAGGGTGCAGAGTTTGAGATTAAATCCACTTCACGCTACCGTTAAAATATCAGCGGAACTTAACGATATAGTGGACGATTCTTTTCTGTTTCGGTTTCCACATGAACTGAGTTCTCTTCGGTTTGTGAGTTGTGGCCGCCCTAAAAAAGGTCGTCTACAGTTTTCTGAATTGGTCAAAATATTTGAGATTTGGATATGGCTCTGGTTGCTTCTTTTGCTAATGGGAATTCCATTGCTAATTGAAATCAACAAGCTAGAAATTAATTCTCGGATGACATGGAAAAAGCGTTTGAAAATTTACCTAAAGAAATGTATTGAGAGTTTGTTTCCATTAATGAAAGCATTGATCGAGCAAGGAGACCAATTTCTTAGCTCTTCTAATGGCCAACAATCCTTGTTTATTCGGGGAGCATATATTGCGGCCGCCCTCGTTTTGAGCAATGCGTACAAGGGTCAAAACGTCTATAATTTGGTGACGAACCTTAGACCAATACCTTATCATTATTTTTCACAACTTGTCCAAGACAATTTCAGTATTTATGCTCAGGCAATTAACCCTACATTCATGTTGGCTACCCTGATAACAGGCAACTTCAGCGGGATTAAAATCAAACGTCATAGTTTATTCCTTGCCCAGGAGGATTTTCAATTCGCACACTTGTCTCGCTTAGCTTTTCGGGGAGCATTTGTATACTCAGAACCGGATTTGCTTTTGAAGGAAATGGCCTACGCAAAAAAACGTGGAAAAAATGTGACAATTGAACAACTTAACGGAATTCAACTACTTTTCAACCACACATCTATTTTACCCACCACGCTTTCTACCATGAGGGCTGTTTGCGAAGATCTATTTCCATCCGCATGGAACTATACTTTTGTGGAAACAAAAGTAAAAGAAATGTACAATCGGATACAACGCCCACTATTATCATCTTTCATGAAATGGCAAAAGAAACACGCATTCCAAGTTTTAAAACGGTGCAACAAAACAGCAATAGTTTTACCCCATTACTTAGCTCATGCATTTGCAAAAAATCTGAGCAAAGAATTTGTAGGAAGGACAGATGTGTATGTGGGTAAAACTGTATTGCATGAAAGATCCTTTTTGGTAAAAATTTGGGGAGCTGTTAAATCAAACATTTGGAGACGAAGAAAAATGATTAGTTCATCAGGGATTTGGGATTTTTGGCTGAGAACATTTAAAAATGACGGCTTGTACTCGAATGAAAAAGATATAAATGAGCCTAAAAAGCCATCAATGACAGGAAATATATTTGTTGTGTTTACACTTATGCTAATAGGTCTTGCTGCTGCATTCTTTATGTTTGTTATTGAGGCTAGGAAATTGATACGCAGTTTAATAGCAGTCATTCCTGTAATATACGGTGCCCGTTTTAGTATTAGAATGGCTGCTAAGTTTACTAAGAGGAGGCTTTGTAACAAATGTGCGACTAGGTAGGTATAATTTTAAAGGAATACTAATTGTCGCACAATAACCTTACAGCTGCTCCAATTGTTGTCTTGAATGTTGCCGTTTTTATAATTTCTCCTTAACATCATGCACAACTGTGCCTTTCTTTATCTATAAACCTTAGAGGTAAGCCCAAGAAAACATACCCGTAGGCAAATCTAATGATTTCCGACCATTTTTGAAAGCAAGTATTCCCAAGCCGTCCCAGTATTTAAAACAAATAATGGTTGGGTATGGTACTCCAAAGGGTTGTATATCTTTGCACTATGGTACATTTCTCTGACCCTCAAAATATAGAATTGGTAGTTGGAAATACGAATGAAGTAAACATTTCAAAATTACGGATAATGATTTTTTGAAAATTTTAATTTCTCTAGCATTCTATTAGGTTATCAGCTGAGTAATGACAGCATACACTGATCAATGCAACATAATGATCTCTGTGTATCAGAGTTTTCAAAATTTTCTCACTCGTTTCAGAAAGATCATCACAAGTGTATGACAAATGTATGTAAGTTTATGTATGTAGTGTATGACACCACATCTTACAAGCAAACATAGCGTAGCGTTCAACAGGGTGGTGAAAGCACTCCCAATAATCAAAATAGTATTTGGTGGAAACAATTTTGTTGAGAAGTTGACTCCAATTGTCTTTTTAGAATTTATTTTGATGAGGATTGTTGATTGCCTACTTGTATCAAAAACGCGTTTAAAATGAAGTAAATGTCAAATGATACTTTCAGTGAAATCTCTGTATCAGTCATCGTAAATACTTGTATTACATAGGGTTTTGAAGTAATCCAACATTGATTTATGCCGTACAATTGGAACTGCATGTGCACAAATGCTTACTTCTGGGACACAAATTAACCTTGATTAAGTGAATGTAAATAACAAGCAAATTGTATGTAAATGCACTTTTTCAGATCTGTTTTATTTAAAATAAAAGAAACAAAAAGAAATCAGCAGAAATCCTTTTATTTGTAACCAATATCGCACTATAATTATTGCTTTTATGTGGTATGTGACTGTGGCGTACATAAAAATATCCATCCTCATTGATAAATTATTTTTTCATGTAGCAAATCTGCTGATGCCAATGCTCATTTGTGTGTGAATAAGACAAATAAAGTGCTGCTAAAAATGTCAACCGCTGTTACCGATAACACATTCCTTACCCATCATTTGTGTGTGTAATAACAAATTTGTGATTTAGCTTATTTACAAAATCTAACTAGAATGTTCGTACGGGGTTTTTGAAAAGCACAATCAATTCTTGAGCAAAAGCAAACCCACTGTTTGATCAATTGCAAAATCCTCACAATTCAGTGGTGTTAACTCATCAACGAAATTGCTACCGCCTAAATAAATCCGAATTATTGGACAAGATCGTAAAAATCTTTGAAACCATTTGCCCTTCTTGAGAGATGGCATGCTTTCAAGATCCTCATGAACCTTTTTAGCTACTTTGTACACATCCGCTAGTATCCCGTAGAAAACAAGTATCCCAAAAGCAGCCACAATTGTGCACCAGAAATACACCAGATTGAGACCAATCTGGAAGCTTTCGTCATCTACGCTTCCGCCTTTTAACAAAACCGTGATGGTATTGTATAAGCAAACAACTTCCATTGTCGTGACACAAACTAACACGATAACTAATAGGATCGACCAAATAACTCCCGATATTGAATAGCCATAACCTGCAATTCTCGAAAAGCCATTGTTTGTTTCCGAACTTGTCTTCGGTCAACTGATTCTTGTTTTTGCGAATTTCTCCGCATGTCCAGCCATATTGTGTGATGTATGAACGAAGGCAGTGCCCAATTAAAATGATTGCGATATTAACAAAAAATGGTATCCCTGTCATAAAAAGGTTCCAGTTTAGGTAGGACAGACCAGATATTCCAATCCTCGTTCCGAGCTCAATAGTACTCCACGTTGGGGGCAAAGCTTGTCCTAGTTTCCATCCTGGCATTGATCCGACATCCAATAGCCAAGATAGACCGGAAAGCAAGGATTGCGAATCATGTCGAGATGGTACAAAGTCGGCATCGTGATCCCAGTAATTGTCATCATTCTTACCATATAGCCCACTAGTTTAGCTCCTTTTACGTTCTCTGAGTCAACGACACCGGCTATAAAAAGTTACAAGGAGTAAATTACAAGCATTGATAACTTTTGTGTATTACAATGAATTACTTATTGCGCCTCATTTACTTACATTTGTAGTGTCGCTTTTCATACTCAATCATTTCGTTAAAAAGATTTGCAATTGCGTGAGCATTTTTGTAAAAGACGTACCCACACGATGAAACAAGGATGTATGACGAAATAAACATTACATTATGAGTGATTACAAACATTTTCACACTTTTCCACGTTGAAATCACCTGAAACATGACTAAAAACTTGTAAAACAACGCCAAGTACAGTCGAATCCCATAAATGTTGAGCTTCAACTTGCTTTTTACTTCCAGTCGATTCTTTTCCTTGTTCCATTTGAACGGGATTCCACCAAAATAGTCGCAAATACGAATATTCTCTTCGAGATATTTTAACAAATTGCTCGAAAGCAGCATTTTATCTATGGGGGTAAAGGCTACCTGTATTACTGCAATTGAGTAAGTAAGTGAGCGGCTGGGAGATGAGCGCGATACTGACAATTTTTTTCTGGATGAAGGTAGCCACAACTGTCCAGTAGTGACGCATTTGTGAATGTCTTAGAAGTTTTCGTAAACATGCGTATCAATATTACAATGGGCTGGAGTGTGCCATCAAATATTGAAAACTTTGCCATGGTTCTTGTAGCCTTTACCATCAGTTAAGGATCTGAGTTAAGGAGAAGAATTTATTATTTTGGAAGCATGCATAATAAAACGACAGAAATGAGGTTGCCTATATACTTTGTACTTCTTGAAAGTAAATTGATTCCACGTGGCAACTACATAAATATATATAACTATCTTTATGTGTCTGAAAGCTCAGACCCAGACAGTCGCCTAATATATCAAGTTTTTTATAACACTTTTATATTGAGGTCGTCTGTCTGGTTTGTGAATAAAACGTTCATAACGTGTGGATGAAAAGTTTGATGAATTATGCACTGCACATTCTCACAGATTTATTCACAAAATTCGTTTGGTTTTTATATCTTTTCTGGTATACCGACCTGGATTCAATTTTCAAGACAGAATGTCGGTTTTAATACAACCACCATCCAGACTCGTAAACCTTTTATATGATTTTCACATCTAATGATAAATATTTGGGATTTTGTAACTAGTTTAATATGATTTCATTTTTCTTTAAGCCGGTCGAACACATCTGCTAGAAGTGAAGAGGGGTTTCCTGAATCGTTGATCTCCATTAAATCTGCAAAAGTTCTCGAATGTTAGAGTGATGCGTACTAGTTTTGGATTCATGTAAATGACACAGATTTGAAATGTTTCTTGGTGAAGCTTTAATTCCTTTTTCATTTCCCAACGATATTATTACAGAATTCCGGTAGTTTTCATTTCGTTTTCGTTTTTTCGTTTGTCACAAAACACATTTTTTATTTTCAATTCTATGTTTTTGGAGGTGCCAAATAAACAGTTTTTTAACACAAAAAAACATTTGTGTGGCCAACGATTACTCAATAACGTTTTTGATAACGTAACCAAACCACAAAGTTTCTGCTGTGGCGAAAGATTGTTTGGATAAAACTCCAGTTTTAGCAAAACAAAATTAGCATATGTCTAATTTATTGATGTTTGCGCGTGTGGCTTGCTCATTATCTAGTTACAAGGACACACCAGAAAGTTCAAGGAAAATAGCAAGCACGAAGCTTTTCTTGAACCTATGACGTGCGGTTTCAGACAATAGAATTTTATGTCACGGTTTTTAAGTTTAGAGATACCACATTCAAGCACCAACTGAACCTGAACGTGGATAACATGAAGCATGCGACAGGCTTAAAGTAACAATATATGTCAATAATTTAGTTTAGTTTTACATAAATCAATTGAGGATGGTAGATATATTAAGATTAAGAAATAATAGCTTTGCGTTGCTTTATGCTGTATTGCAAATAATGTAAACAATTCCTGCACGAAACACACGCAATGACGCTTACTGATGATTTTATGATTTATATATGAGTAACTTTAACTCTTCTAACTGCTTACAATATACGTGCTTGCATACATTGCATGATTTTAAACAATGTGAATACATTAAGTTTTTCATGACATTTGAATTATTTCAAGTCCACGCAAACACAAAGTTTATGTGCGTTCAACAATTTGGAAAGTAATTGCTCTTAAAACCCATAATACGAAAGATCAGCTATTTAATCTGAAATATGACTGAAAATTTTTTGGTGAAAGCTAAACAAAATTCAACATATATTTACATAGCATTTAAACTCCGCGTGAACAAGTAATACAAACTTAACTTACAGTTTTCTTATTGTCATAGAAAAACTCAAGCAAAGCAGGTGTGATGTTACGTGAAGATATCAAAAATTGGTTTTTGGTCCCCGGTCCAATTTCCGGCTAGTTTTCGTGGTAAATACCTACTTCTGTGGTTTGGCTACAACGATTACAAATTACTTGTTTACTTTTGTCTGTAATCAAAGAATGGACGGAAATTTGGCAGACATATAGGCACAAAAGCGAGCGCTCACGGGCAGAAAGGTCTTGGTAATGTCTAAAATCTACTAGTCTGTAACCGACTTTGGTAGTGTAGTTTTCAACTTTATCAGAATGACTCGTAAAGCTTTATTTTCCTTACTTTTTACGTTTCTACATATAATTTAGTCTCAACGCTGCGATTACTAGGGACCGAACAACTAAACCTTGATACAAGAATTGGAAGTTTTCAAGGAA
>LJIJ01003155.1:0-20861 GCA_001718145.1 Orchesella cincta | reverse complement strand
GCAGCTAAGACAAAACAGTTTGTGGTAATTTATTTAAAAATTTAATTTCACTTTAAATCTAGTGCAACACAAGATGACGATTTGCAGTTGAATTCTAGAAGGAACGACACAATTTTTTTTAATTACCCAAAATCCTTTCCCTTTATTTCATAAATCTGCAGGCACTCCTTATCCTCTGTGTTTTGATAAGAAATTTTGGAAGAGTAACGAGCAATTGCAATTGCGACATACATTTGTTTGAAGAAAGTTTGAAGTAAATTTCTCTCAAATTCGTACGTGAAAGTCCTCCGCACTAAGGAATCCCATGATTATCAGTTTCCAGGATTTTATCGGTTTCGTCTATCGGATGTTTCAAGAAAATGGGTAACGGCGTTTTCAGAAATCCAATCAAAGTGATTAGATTTTAAATTGGATATGGTAACTAATTTGTTACATAATCTGTTAGATATCAGCAAATGTTCCAAACATCTTTCCAAATACTCAAAATCCAAGCATGGTAAATTCATTCCAAAGAAGTAGAGCAAACCTTTTCCGCAATTACAAATCTTTCCGGTTAATCCATAGTGAACATAACAAGCGGTTTACTAACACGAAGGCCACGCGCCACTTGTTTAATTAATTTTGTTTAACTTTCCATCCTTCATTCTAATAATATTGATTCTGTCTGGCTTGAAATAATCCTTCGTGTCTGATTTCCACTTACTCGGCTGAGAAGAACGAAACGAATTGGAGGTACATGTTTTCACTTCGAACAACCATTTTGGCCAAACATATAACAGCCATTTATCAGACGCGGACAGACACTTTTATTTAAGTTCGAAGCAAAGAACACTTAAATAATGGGTTGCATGTAAACTAGTGACTTGGTTCGCTATAATCTCAAACGTGGTATGCCCGCAGTGCATTTCACGTCTTTTTCCTCACTTGAATACAAATTGGGAGAACTACGTACCTTATTTCGTCGATTCACCCAAAATCGCAAATGGCAGGTTTGTTCCAAATGTATCGTTGTTTCCAAGTTTCATTAACTCCCAAAACAATACCGGATTTAGGATAGAGCATTACAGATGCTCCAACAAGTTTAACGTCATCATTAGTGCAATTCAAGCTGGGAAAGAATGGGTTGGTTTGCAGAAGCCGGTTTTAGCATTACTCAAAATTGTTGTTCCTTCACGAACCCTGTTCATTTTTGTTTGGGAAAAGCTTCTCCTTTCACAAGATAATCAGTTCGCAAGAAATTTTGCACCGGAATTCTATTGTCAGTTATTGGCATGAAAAACTACCAACATTTCCAGCACTAAAGGTGATCCTTACGTTCACACACAAATTTCAAGTGTTTACCGAAAAAAACTTCAGTTACAATAATTTGTCGCGGATATAGTCCCTGTGCTCCAATTCGAGCAACTGACTTTGCTAAATTGTGGAACCACACAGATTTATACACATTTCATCGAACGCAGTTTTGGAATGCACACAAAAAAGAACTCCTTGCAATGGTAAATTTGCTTCCAAGAAACGTCTGTCCACGAGAAAGAAGTCGTTTTAATTGGAGATGCGAACGTAGTTTAATGACTTTGTACCTTTTGTCAGCAACCCACAACATTTAACTTTCCTTCCTTGAAAGCAATCCAGAAAACAGTGACAAATGTGACGCCACAAGTAATAATAACGGTCCAGAAATATTGGAGGATGGGGTTTCATATTTGAATGTAGATTTGTATGTCGTTGGTCGTATGCACTTTCAAAGCTTCGACTCAAAAACTGTCATTTATTGTCCAAGAAGGAGCAGAGAGAAAGAAATGCAGGCCAACTTTTCATTGTGGATTGAACCGTTCGGTCTCGATATCTGGATGGCAAACGGTAAGCGTACTGACATTTGCAATTTTTTATTGCTACCGACATCACCGCCAGGCCTGGAAAGCTGTTGTGGAATTTGTGGGATTCATTGCCGGGTATTTGGGGCATCAATCAATTCTCGAAATGTGTTTGTAATTTATCCAGTAGCATTTCTCATGACGTAACTACGCGAATGGATTAACGCGCATTGTGATGGCCACTCTAGCTCCTAAGGTAAAGATTAACACAATCAAGGAATTTGTAGAGCATGGATACAAAATTGTTTTTAATCAACCTTTGTTTTGTCTCTCTCTAATCGAGTCATTTTGGCACGATTTGAGCTCGTTTGGTTTACCTGCAAAAAAAGCTTTTCACGTGTCTCCGTTCATTATCTCAATTAATGAATATGTTTAAAATGGTGACTGGACCACGTCTACGTCTTGGAATCTTGTATCAAAAATCGAAATCAAAAACAGTTAACGCTTATTTTCAGAAATTGGTGTAGCAAAAAATGAGCAATTTCATTGTCTAGAGGTTCCCCAAGCGTTTGATGAGAGGTTGTTGAGAGTTGAGTTGGGTAACGAAAACGAAAAATTAATACTGGCTCAAAAAGTCCATTCAGACAATAGTTGCATCTGGGCTTTTCAACAAATGGGACGAATGGGCGAGTTGGCAGAGGCTGCTGGAGAACAAGTTGCACTATGATAGCGTTAAGGGAACGCCCGAGACTGTTGAGATTACTAAAATTAGAGCGGTTGTAATATTTTGGGTTGTGATGTTGGGAATTTCAGTCGGAAAGCTTTTAATTGAACTAAAAATGGTGGTTGGTCTTTTTAAAAAATATCAAGCACTTCAAAGGATGTGGACAAGTACACTACAAACATACAAGATATTGCGGAAACATTGTTGCACTACACGTTGAAGCACGTGAATAGTGATATAGTAACTGTTCGCACTGCAGATTCTTGTTCAGAATAACTTTAGTTTTGGTAACAAGAACCAGACATGGCGAACGTGTTGGTTTGCACTTGGTTAGGTGTTTGATTGGATTTTGAATGCACTTTTTTATTTAAAGCAATATTCAGGTTCGTAAATTCTTAAATTATTAGAACATCAGAGGAGAATATTCCCCATAATTATTCAGATTAGTCGTTTTTTACCATTATTCATGTAGTATTTTCTTTTCTTGTTGAATATACGAGCAACGATGAGGAGGGGTATGATAAACGTTGTGTATTGTGTAGTATGAGAAAACATTGGTTGGTAGTCAGGCTGGTCAGTTTCTTTAGAAAATGCGGAAGCGTACTACCTTATTTACTGGAGAAAACCGCGGTATATATACTTAAAAATTAACCTTTAAAAATGTATAAAAAAGAAAATGAAAAAATGACTATAAACAAAATTCATGACATTATAGAAAATTTATGGTTACGTTATATAATGGGACTTCTGCGAGAAAGCATGGGTTCGTGACAATTAAATAAACAAACAAGGAAACATTCACAACATAAGAAAAATTTAAGACTACGATATATTTTCTTGGAAAGCGCTGCCTTTGGAATCAATTAACGCGCTTTTAATGTAAGAAAGGTGAACTGAAAAAATTTTTAATGCTGACTTTTAGTATAAATAATTTAGTACATACATTTGATAAATACTGTAGTTCTCGATGTCATTTTAATAATCAATTTGTCATAAAATATGTCTGTTTGTTGCCGGATGTCTGAGAAAATCAGGCATAGTTTGTTTGGAATCGAATTATTAACATCTGATACTATGATTGATTTTGGAAATCAAATTGATATGTAATCTTCTCCAGTCGCTAACTTTTCCAAATACAGCCCAATAGTTCTTCTGCCTATTTCATCCAAATGTATACAAGAAATCCTTTTTACACTTAAACGTTATTTCCAGTTATTTTATTGTGAATATAGTAGATTGCCCTTAGAGCACGATATCCCTGGGTTTGTGATAAATGCTAGATATTATAATAGTTTTCCACCCATCCTTTCTTCGTGTTGTATGATTGTGTCTGGTGGAGGTGTTTGGGCTAACGTGCCAATTTATCGAATTTAAAAAAACAGAAATACATACTTATGTATTTACATGATGTTGTCCTTGAAACAAAACAAATTCTAAATAGTGTTCAAGAATTACGTCATTTTTTAAAAAGAGAACTAACGTAAGTGGCCTTCATTGCAATTGGATAGCTGATAAGGAATGCTATTTCTCAATCTCGAGAGTTTAGCTTAGCAAAATAGTGATTCTGGGGTAGTTTTCATACTGAACACGATGTTGTATTTTTTTTGTAAAATTAATATTAAATAAATAAAAACACGGAATTTTTAAATAATTCGTGACATTTTCGTCGTGATCTTTGAAACATGTTTGTACTAAATGACATGGCCTCAAGGGGTCTAGGCTGTTTTTCTCCCCGAACCCCTTTTCCCCCAAGGTCATTTTTCCCAGCCATTTTCCCCCAAACCATTTTCCCTCGAGACGTTTTTCCCTCAAGTCTTTTCTCCCTCGAACAGTTTTCCCCCATATACTATTTCCCCCCGACGTCTTTCCCCCCGAATTATTAAAAATTCCACAGTACTAATACAGTTTTCTCAATTTATGTTTTTGAGTATTTTGCCGTACTTTTTCCATTCCTTAACATGAAGTGTGTTTATATGAGGCTTAGCAAGGCATACAAGTAAAATTCAATATGTATGTTTAAAATATTAAAAACCAACTAAGGAATGTTCTACTGAGGAATGTTAGAACAGGTGTTAACAAGAAAATTCATTTATGTGACCCGGAAAACAATGTAGCCATTCAATATGGAAAAATAGAATTCTCCCATACGTGAGTTTGTACATATACCCAATTCAAATTAATTGGATTGGATCCTATTAAAATTGGATTAAAGATAGCAAAGGCGATCTATTTTGGAAAATTTTTGTTTGAGTACAATGTAATTTAAAATATGAATACAACCGCTCAATGATGCAATTATTCATTCACGAAAAGACATTCGATATCTTCATTCACACGGAGAGTTCGAATCTCGTAAAGATGAATGAAGAGTAGCAAATTTAAATTGAATGAATTTTGGTAAAATTTGAAGTATGTATACTAACAAGGACAAAGACATAGACAAAGGTCCCGTTTTATTAGAAGATGAAAACTTCATTACCCTATCTTTACAGGAATTTCATCAATTAGGGAAAAGTACGGCAAATATCTCAAAACATAAATTGAGAAACTGTATTAGTACTGTGGAATTTTTAATAATTCGGGGGGAAAGACGTCGGGGGGGAAATAGTATATGGGGGAAAACTGTTCGAGGGAGAAAAGACTTGAGGGAAAACGTCTCGAGGGAAAAATGGTTTGGGGGAAAAGTGCTTGGGGGAAAAATGGCCTTCGGGGAAAAGTGTTCGGGGAAAACAGCCGGTTACCGGTCTCAAGTACACACACGCAACAACTTCACCAGCAATTCTATGCGTTTGGGAATTATGATGGCACAACCCTGTCACTCATTGTAAACTATTTGTTCCTGGTTTTTACAGAATTCAACATACTTTACTGGTTTTATATTATTTTTGAAATGCACATCGTAATGAGGATAAGATCGTACAACTTTTCTCATGATCCAACCAAGCTTACAATTGACAACTAAAGAAACTTTTCCCAAAATTCAACTGGCATAAATGCTTACACTATGAAAAAGCACGTAATCAAGTATACTGCTGCCTCCGCATTCATGTATCAGTAAAAATCCACAATAATAATAGCATCAAAATGTTCTTAGCATCATAAGAATGAAATAGTCTACTAAAAAAGCCTCATCAAAAATGAAAAACGCTCCGTATTTAAACTTAACCGGTAAAATTGCTCTAGACTCCAACAAATTAAGTTTTGAAAAGAGAAGCTTCCGTTGCGTGAAAACGGCTTTAGCAAAATGAGCATTTTTTTCAACCATACGGGAAAATTGAATTGTTATCTGAGCAAACTTTGGTATTGTCAATAGATTGAAAACACTAAATGCTGCATAAACGACACCATAAATAAATAAACAATGACTGGTACCTCACCAAAACCTTTCACCAGAATCCAACTTGCGCCCACACTAAACCAAAATAGCATCGCGTACAGGCAGTACAACAAACTATTGACTGTTGGTTCAACAACCCTATAAAGTATCGTAGTTTGGACATACGTTTGTTTGAACTTTCGGAAATTCCCAAGTTGCTGAGTCATAACGTATGAAATATTGCGGAAGCTTATCAAGATTAAAAATAAATATGTTCCTAACATTACTAACGACCTTACACCCTCAAAAACACTTGGAACAATAAGCAAAGCTCTTAAAATATACGAGTAACATATTGTGCCCACTTCTCTATTGAATGGGTCTGGCAGGAACTCGAATTCCATGAGGAAATAGAATGGATCCAGGTCAATTAGCAGACACCCAATTCCGATATATGATGGAAGGACAGCTTGTACCACCTTTATAACTAAATTAAAGACATTCAACGCTTTCAACTCCAGCCGAAGACTTTCCGTCAGCGGGTATTCTAGAACAAACAATACCACTAATAATGAATGTCGTAACATTTTAAATTTGTTTAAATTTTAAAATATTTTAAAGTTATTACGTAGGAGTAATTGATGCTCAAACGTCTTAATACAATTATATCCTGTGATCGTTTCCGGAAGTAGTTTCACGATTATTAGCATAAGTCCGACCACTTAAATAGAACCATTCCGCAGATTAGAATTAAAGAGTTTAGGCGTATGAACCCCTTTCTTTGGTAGATAAACAAGTATACAATTGCAACATAAAAGTTTGCGACACCAGTGAGAAACGTCCAAATCATTACTAGTACTAGTGGAATCCATCTGTAATATGGATTCTGAATTTCAATTTTTGTGAAGTCCCTGTTCCATTCGAAAATGTAGGGATACAAGTGGGACAAAAACATGTGACGGTAGTTTACAAAGTATACCGTACTTTCTGCCATCTTTCAAGTTATTACAAATGACATATTTGTAGTTGGATGGGTTGAATTTGTTATTGAGCTGGAACTTTGTCAACGTTTTCATTCAAAGTTGAAAAGTATGAATAGTATACTCAGTTGATCACCAAACAACTTTTGAAATGTAGTGAAGTGAAACTTGAAAATTTCGGCAGACGTACCGAGGAAGATTCTTAGTATGAGAAGATTTTTATCACGATTTACTGATTACAAACGGTTTTGTGAATACATGACTGCTCTAAAATTGTATCAGAATTTATTCCTGAAATGTTTCAACAAACAAGTTTATACCGTCCAACATTTTGCTTTTCATGTTCCAAATAAACAAGCCCAAAAATTAAGAATTCTTCAATTATTATACGTAATTGTCTTATGTACTTTGTTTTTGACGAGCATTATCCAATTTTGCGGAAGTAGTTAGTTATATTTATTTTGTATCGAGACTACGTATTTTTTTGTGTTTCAAATAAAGGAGTCAAAGCAATATTAAGCTTTCAATTATTTTACGTAATCGGATTGTGTAATTTGTTTTTGACGGTCCATCATTTGAAAAAGTACTGCAATAAATTTAGTTGCTATTCTTCCTTAAACAAAAGTTACGTTCCAATAAGCAGCCAAGCAGGTACAAATGAGTTTATTGCAATTTGATTCAAATTTATACGGATATATTTTAGTTTGTAAATTAAGCCCCGTTCGTATTCAGCCCCGATTGAGCGTTCTAAATAGTTTTGTTTTCATTTTTTCAATTTTTAAATAATTTGCTGTGTGGCATAGTGTATTTTGTAAGAACTCACTGTTCTTCCTAGTAATTAAGTCCAGATTTTCCGCGTTTTAAGGCACTCCATGTTTCAACTTTTCCTTGTTTTAATTACTTCAAACGTTTAAGTGTTTCCTGTTCCAGAAACTATCCTTCCCTTTCCTACCAACCTCAGAACCACTTCTCTTTACCCTCTTAAGATCATTCCTTTCAAACTATCCTTCCTACTTCACCATTTTCATCATCCTCAAAATCCCTCTTTTCCTACTTCTATTTTCCCCATAGCGTTATCTTTATGTTAGATACTTTCTCATTATGTTAAGCCATGCTAAGTATTTCCTTATTTTTATACTTATCTTTTCTTCCTACTGTTTTACTCGGTATAAATACCAGCCACTTTGTGCTTGTATTTTACAAAGTAGCTGCTACCTTCTGTACTTCGGTCTACTTATCTTATTCTTATAATTCGGTAACCTTAATAAAGGTTTCTCCAAAATAATTAACTCCGTTGCACCGCGCCATTTTTGGCATAGTAGTATAGAAGTTGGAATTGGCGTTTAACCATCCACCTCTACGATAACTTTATCGCTCTATACGGCAAGAACGCTGAATTCCATACACGGCCCACAACCACCGGAACAGGATTTGTTCGTCAACGGTTCTACCGATTTTGATGAAATTTTTGCATTACACTTCTCTTAAAACTTCAGAGGTTATTTTAATTCAATTTTCAAGAAGTACTAAACGTAGGGGGTGCTACATTTTCTGAAAATGCGAATCTTTCAAAATTGCTATGCGACTAAACATAGTAGGTTATACTGTAAATTTTTAAAATTCGAATTTTTGCGCGCAATTTGAAATTTTCAAAACAAAGTAAATTATCGCCCTGGGAATTTTGTGGGTAGTCCTTGTGCCAATTATCAGGTCATTCGCTTTATACAAGACGGAGAAAATTCCGTTCCATCGTGGCTCCGTTATCAGCACTTTAAGTCCCCTGCTGGAATATCTCAACTTACCTTGTGCCATACTTGGCATTTCTACCTGCAGCTTTAGATGATCTATCCAAATACTGTAATAAATATTTCATTCATAACTTGCTCATTTTAGTACTTGAATTTCTTTTTTGCTCGAGAAATTATTCTATGTTAGTATTTATATATCACAGTGTCTATACGTTAATGGGAAAATTTTAAATAATTGAACAAAATTAAAATGTCGAACCAATTCTCTATTTGATATTTGACTTCATTGGGATGCTAATTTTACTCCTTTATTTTCTATACAATGTTTGTGATGGTTAACCGATGTGGCTGTCAAAATAAAAAGTAAAAACCAATCAATTTTTCCGACGACACTACAAGGTTTCTGAATTTTATTGGAAATTTTAAAGGCCCCTTCATACTCAAATCTTAACAGTTAGCTCCTCACTAGCAGTAAAAACAAAAAATAAAATATTAACGAAATCATATGGTGTAAGTTTTGTAATAAAAGACAGAAAGAATAAAGCGGTGAAAACATTCTCTAATTATTTGTGTACACGCTCAAACTTGCCAATGAATAGACACCAAGGTCTTTAGTTTACTTTGTTGATGTTAATGTTTGTGCTGTAATTAAAACTTTTTCAGTTGACATTGCATTTCTCGTGAGAATTTATTGTAAGTGAATTGAAAATATTTACTACGTACGTATCTTTTACTTACGTCCAACCAGATCAAAGTAAAATTGCAAATGTTATGGGTACTTGAAAATCTACAAATCGAATCTACTAAAATGTTTCAGCGGAGTTTGACATACGTTTAGATATTTCTTTGTTTTATTTACAAATATTACTCTGTTTAACAAGGCGGCCACCGTTTACATTGCCGTACCAAGCAAAACGGTGGCCTGGTGTCACCGTTTATATGTCACCGTAAATATACCTACAAAATGAGCTTTCAATCCAAATTTTATAATTGTAGATAGGTTTAACCGTATATTTGGTATGAAAATGAGAAAATTGATTATATTTAACGCAAAATGTTTACAAATTCACCTTTTTTGCAACCAATAGTGCTAAAAAGTCCCATTTAAAAAAGAAAGAGTGGATTAATATGTTAAAGAAAAAGGGTGGCCTGGAACTTGCTCCAGTATCCGCAAAGCACTGACTGTTTAAGACGTTTGTTCCAAACCCAATATCATGATTGTTTGCAGGTCAAAAGCACGGGTAATGAGTCTAGACTTGTTTACGTAGACAGAGAACGAAGTGAGACGGACACTTCTTCGTGGATTCCGTAATCTTATTTAATACCACTACTCGAGTATATAGTTGCTAAAACTTTTAATGAAGAAAAGTTTTTAATTAAGGCAATAAAAGGTTTAGCGTTAATTGCCACTTGTAGTTGAAAAATTAAAAAAGCTACCATAAAGTATAAAGTAAGTTGACAAAAACATGAAAAGCAACATTGTCTGCGTCACAAGGTTAACCGAACCCAGCAAACTAAGCAACCATCGGCGACTGTAACACTTTTAAATTTATTTAAATGTTGTTGCCAAACATGCCATGTCAAAAGTTTTTGAGTCTAATATCTTAATCGTGCTTACTTTAATTAGCATACTACTTATCGTGATTACAGTGGACTCCAAAGCTTAAAGGGACATGACTTATACCCCGGTTTGTATTTTGAGCCCCTATACCGTATAGGCAATATCACGCTATTTCAATAAGCCAGATGTAATAATCCTGTTTAGGCTTAACATCTAAATACGGACAGCAAATTGGTACAAATAAACTGTAAGCCCTAAAAACAGCAAGCATTAAATCCTCAAGATAGTCTGTGATATTGTACCAGACGTTTGACAAATTATATACGTCAAGTAAAGTTGATGTCATAAAGTTGAAGGATCCTGCAAATGATTTACAATGCTTCTACTATACGCCTTAAGCCCCTTTCAAGTATTTCACGAATATGAAATACTTAGAATTTGTTTTCTTCTTATCTATAACTAATTTTGTAATTCGCGCGGCTCGGCATTTGTTAAACAGTGCTTGGGCCTTCAGGTTTTAGCCCTTACAGAATTTCTGTAATATTTTTCTTTGTTTGAAGTGTTAGTTTTGAATTTCAACTCCTCCACCAAACGTGTTACACTGGTTATGACAAGGTAATATAAATAGACAAAGCTACTAAGTTGGACCAAAAATTAGTAGCATCGTTACATCGTAATTTACAAAGTTTTATAAACCCTGGCCAGCAGGAAAGTTTTTTTCATTATGAGTTTGCAGAACTTAAGGTGGATTAGGATTACACGCCTCATTAAAACCATTTCAAATATATATATGATGCGTATATTATATGTGCGTATATAATATGTTGGTCGTTTTACTTTGTGGTCTTCTAAGTGGATGAAAAGGCAGTACCTTAGATAATAACCAATTATCCAAAATGTTTCAATCCAGACATAGGTAGATATTTACATGACAGAAGCGGAATAGGCTTTAAACACCACTTTATTATAAAGTTTTGGCCCATCAAAATACGTATTAAAGAGAGAAAGAAACTTTTTTTGCATTCTTTTTACAGAAAAATACACGAAGTAGTCTCTCAAGAATTTTCCAGAAATTGGCTTTCTCAAATCCAACATCAATTTCACTTTGCTTAGACATCTTTTCATATTACTCCGATCCGCAAACACGCATAAAAACAACCATGAATAAAAATAGAGGAGTTCGGACTGCTGTTATTTTTCTCTTTATTTGGACGGTAGGACATTTCAAACAAACTACTGCGATTCGGGAGCAACTGACAATGAACAACGAGCTGGAAATGTTTAAGACGTGCTCAGTTCATATAATAGTGAACACACTGGAGAAAAAGGTAAAAAATCTGTGAAATAACAAAATAAAAAAAGAAGATATTTTTATTGACAAGCATAATTTGATTATTATTTCAGGTTGCTAACACATCTCATCTTGACTCATATGAGCTCAATCCACTTAGCTTTCCAGTAATTCTAACAAGTCACCAATACCAATACACCATACATCGTGATAAAAAGGGTCATTATATGAGCTGCGACGGAAGAATTGTTGAGCTAAAATCCAACCAAGAATTCGAATTCTTTGCCCCACCAGATCCAAGGTTCAACTGTTTTGCTCATGTCTACATCGATCCAAAGGGCTGTCATGCATGGAATCTTGATTTAGCGTTGCTGACGATGCCTTTCACGGACCGAACGCTGAAATATGCGATACCAGTCTCGCTGGCATTTCCGTTATTTGATTACCGACTTTCGCAATACGCAGCTGAGGCGACATTCAGATCTGGCTTAATATTTATCCATGTCGAAAAAAAGAAAAAGGATGTGTACTACAAAGGCATGGTATACACACAAAATATTCTGTACATTGCTGAAGAAATTTGGCAAAAGCGGATGTTAACTACTGGAACACCTACTAGGTTTCTCTTTAGCATACAGTATTCCGGAGCTAGCGATTCCTACATGGTAATAGAAACAAGGGCGGTAGTATGTTGGAAACCAAATTATCTATGCGTAGACTCTAACAACACCCGACCTTCACATTGCTCCGGCTTTCACAATGACATATTTGTAAGTCCGGTATTTTTAAAATATGTTGCATCCCAAGAAATCGGATGGGCTTATTTTGATGTTCTCCAGTCAAAATGTTCTGCAGCCATAACTTTGTATAATTCCGCCAGTTTGCCAATACCAGATGACGTGGCTAATGCCAGAACGGAAGCCATGGCAAGTCGATGGGGATCAGTTTTACATGGTGCTTTTGCATAGCATTTCTCGGAACCTGACAACCTCTGATATGGCCATGACGCTTTACCCGCACAAATTTATTGATCAAAATATTCAGTTAGAGGTAGCGTACACAACAGATAATCTCGCAGTGGATTTTATAACTTGTGCCCCTATCCAACGCCCTGGACTTCTTTCTGCGATTGGTTACGTATCCGCTTTGATGTGCCAACTTGGCTTTTGATTGTCACTTTGGGTCTCTGTAGTGGTCTTCTTTACAGAAATTATTTTGTAGAAAATCGAACCATGACTGGTTTGCGAGTGTTTGCGTACAGCGTTTTGCTTGGACAGGGAACTAGGTTTATTCACCAAAGCAAGTATATTGGAGGCGTCTGGGTGTTGGCAGGAATCGTAATTTCTTTCTTTTATCAAGGGGATAACATTAACAGGCTGACAGCACCCCTAGTTCCAAAATATTTAGAGGGATTGACGAAATTCCTTAATAGTAGCTTGACCATTTACTCACCACCAGTTAGGCTAGAATATGCAGTTGGGTATGTTCCAATGCTTCATGGGTTAAATATGTTGTTTACAGCCAACGGAACGATAAATTCCATCGTTAGAAACCTACTTGAAGAAACTATTTATTCAGTAATGCTGAGAAAAAATAATCCGTCCATGCGGGAAACCGAGTTGTTAGCATTAATTAGTACACGAACGCCTACAATTAAAACATTGGAGGATGTGGTAAAAATTTTGCTACCAGAATTCTACTTTTATCATATCTCCAAGTGTGCACCTACCGTATTCGTGGGTCTTAGGGATGAAGTCCGTGTCTTCAAAGCTCGGCTTATCAACGGTGGAATTGAAAAGAACAAAATAGCAATGAGTAAGTCGTCCTATGGTGTATTCGTGGAAAATTTAGGTTTTGGCGCGATTCCATGGTCTTCAGGCCCTTTCTTGATGCGAGTCAGATCGTTGTTCCAATCTGGACTTCTTCAGTGGTGGAAAGGATGGCAGGTTCGAATAAAAACTTGGAATTATACAGCTTTTAGATTCAGGCCTGGCATCCGATAATGTTAAAGCTTTGTCGACATTCGACAATTTTGTCGTGGTATTTTACATTCACGCTGTTGTGCTTGGTATCAGCTCTCTAGTTTTCTTTGCAGAAGTAGGCCTAAATATTAGTAAGCTTATAAACACGACTAAAAGTAAAGTGACAAAATTTCAGTTTGGGAGTAATTTTTCGTTCTTTAGCTCATCCATTCTAAAACTCAATTATAATCAATTCGGTTTGAAAGTTTGCATTTGCGGGCAGAAATTCATACGGATAATAAACTCATTCTGGGGAGCAATTACTGCCTTGCTGAGTCAGCTCCGCTTCCGGAAGGTTTCACAGAATGCACAACAGAATATAGCTTAATAAACCAGTTACCACATATTGTGGTCCACCCGTTGTGATTATTTATGTTGAGGCAACAGTGCTATCGACCAGGTTCAGAAAGGTTAGCATTTGCTACAATGAAATATACGACTAAAAAGTACAAGAATGAGAAATATCAAGGTATGCTTACGATCATATTGATAAATTCCATAGTGCAACAATGAATTCCAGCTTGACGCTACTTTACCACGTATTATTGCAAAAAAATGTAGAAAATATTAACTCAAATATTTTATTGCTACTGTACATTAAATTTTAGTGTCATTATATTGTAGATTTAATTAAATAGGTTTATATGTTTACATATATTAAATATATTTAGATAATTATATTCATTTACTGTCAAATAGTATTGTAACTTAGCTATTTTGTAGCTATAGCTTGTAAGTTATCTATTTTACTACTATTAAATCTATACACACGTAATCCTAAACTTAACTGTATTTTAATTTAGAAGCGAAGAATAGTTATAGATTTCATCAGTAAATACCAACACGTTATTTTCATTCTTTAGTTGAAAAATAAACTTTTGAACTTCGAATACTTGAAAACTACTTGAAAACTACTTTAAAACACTCAATCAAGCACCAGGTGGGGTCAAATAAATATGCTTGTTTTGTATTTGCATTTTCTTACATTTTAAACACAAAAACACATGTAAAGTATATCCCATACATTTTGTTTTACAAAAAGTTTCTCCTTTTGAACGACACGACAATAACTACGGAGACATTTTGGGCAAACAATCGATTGAAATAGGTCATTCCCTGTCCATACTATGTATTTTTGTGAAAACGTTTACCTATGTTAAGTTTAGATTCGGAATTGAGTTTTCCCGGTGCATAGAGCATAAAAAAATTGAAAAATGTGTGCTGCAGTTGCACAAAAATTAAATTTGCAAATTCAGGCCTCATACTATATTATAAAATAAGAACAAATATCTCCTTTATAAAATGAGTTGTTTTTAATGATCGAATAAGGGAAAAATGATCATATTATCATTTATGTATGTTCTTATTTTCACAGCGTGGACAGCTTCAACCCATTTGTAAAGTTGCCTGTGCCCGTCATCCCACCGGCTTATTTAATGCTCTGCAGAAACGATTGTTGAATGTCATAATTCACTTAAACACATGCCTTCATTATAATAAATATGAGCCAAATTGAATTATCTAACTGCACATTCATGTGCACAAAACTACAATCGTTTTATTGACATTCTTTGTACTATGGGTTTTCGCAAACACCTTGCAATGTATGTAGCATGTTAATAAAGCTTCATCATAAACAGATACGAAAATCATAATATTTGACCTTTTGCACTCCCGTTGTTTAAAACCACATTAAAGTCAATTTGGCGTAGGAAAATAACAAATGATGTTTTCGGGTAATTCATTATCTCAAGATGTTTGACATTTTGCTCCCTTCAAACGTTGCATTTTTCGCTTGGCCTCTGCATCGTGAAATAATGGGGAAGAAGTTGCATTGGGAGGAAACTGTTCTGCGAGAAAGCTAAACCAGTAGAAAAATGACTTTTAGGGGGAGTTGTAACGGAAGAAAATTGTCGGTTACCATTTGAAATGGAATCATGCATGAAATTGTTATATTCGAGTTATTAACAAAAAGGTGTTCTGAAGGCTGCAGATTTTTCAATTAAAACTGTAAGGATTGAAGTAAGTGGTATTTTTTAGAAATATTTAGCGAACATTTATATAATTATATAAATCAGGATGCTGCGTCAAAGAAGGGCGATTTTTGATCATGTTTAGCGAATTTAAATTTTAAAATTGACAACTTTTTAGTGCTAAATTCTTTGTTACTACATGTCCAAACAACCGATTAACTCCAGCTCCAGCCTTACTTTGTCCAATTATGTTTGGAGAATTTAAACTATCACGATTTTAACAAAGCACTAATTGCATCAAAACTCACATGCAAATCAAATGGACGTTTTCCCTGATCAGTTCCCGCGGATGGACTCGCGGTAGATATCACTCAATTCAGTAGCTGGCGTGAATATTATTCACCGTTTGTTCTTGACGCAGCAAACGGGCTTAAAATTCAGCAGAATATTCAGCACTATGGCCAAATTGAACGACAAACTATTGCATTTTGCAGAGCCTAAGGAGATATTTGTACAAAAAATGTCTTAGGTCCTTCACATGCAATCGGGTTCAAGTTTTTATAATTACACTAAATTTCGGGTTTACATTTGCACTAAAATATCACGAAATTATGAATCCTAACCCTCAACTATTTACCGAAGTATCTCGCAAATACTCTGAATACCGTGGCGGAACTTCAAACTGGAACACCTGGAAAGGGCGCGATTTGCAGGTCGCTAATTTACATGAAAAGATCAACAGCTTGCCCGGATGTTTAAATCATATAATCAACTACAACGGAATCGATTTGCCGCCATTTCAGAATCCTATTGTTTTATCCAGGTATGATGTTGTCCGAGTCCAGTATAAAATCGAGCCAAATCACGGTTTAACCGACGAGTTTCACTCGAACATTCCCATTCGAAAAAATGCTCGATCAGACAATAGTTCTGGTTTGGCATGGTGTCAGCGCCAAATGGCTCGTTATTTGGACTGCTTTGATATACCTCTTGTGGACAACAGTGCAAAATCCAAACCATGGTATTGTGAAAGTCACTGGCACCTTTTTACTCCAAATCGGAATGAAAACCCACTGTATCACGAAATCACCCTGCATTCGAAAGTTATTCGCCTGGTAATTCCAACCAGCTACAAAAACTTCTGGCTCATTCTGTCACCTATACATATGACAACGTTGTGATTGATTCCAGCCTAATTGCGCCAGACATAAAATCCAGAACGATTTACGATGTAATTGTAGCCGTGGCGTGTTGAGGATTTAGGCACACGAAAGCGATGGCAAGATTCCCTTGCGGCGGGCTATAATGCATACTGGCATTTATGGGTAACTACATCTAGAGAGGAGCTGACATTCGGGATAAATATGGTTTCCCCGAACGTACTCGTGTTGAACCAGGTGATCCTTTTCTGTCGCCACTGTATGCCAAATCAGAAAAACGTAGCAGTTCCAATAAATATTGGAGCCAATTTCTCAGAAAGAATTCTTGCAGAAAGCTTTGAAGTACTTAATTGGAATACAGATAATATACACTGGCATGGACAGATTCTTGGAGAGTTCCTGACGGGGTATTTTCAATACTTGGCAAAAGGATCGGATGGCAGCGTAAATTCATACGAACTTCTGTTTCAGAGAAAAAGATTTCGCACAGGACTTCAGTATGAGTTTGAATTACGGTTGTTATTTGAAACCGTAGTAGGTAATGGCACTTTCAATCTGAAATTATATAACGTTTTATTGGACAGGGAAGATTTAAGCGACGATGGATTAGCATTTAGTGAATCCTATTCTGTACCCAACTTCATTATTACACAAATAGGTAGCATGGATCATGCCACTTACAACTTTCACACAACGAAACTCTTGTTTGTGAGTTGTGGAGGAGCAATTATCACTGGATTACCTTTCGAAGAGCTTTTCAATATATTCGAGCCACCCATCTGGATTTGGGTTGGCGTTGCCATGTCTGCTGTGTCAATTGTGGCAGTTGTAATTATAAATGCGGACAAAGCTTCCTCGACTAGTACCATTCGTGACAAAATCTTTGACACTGGGAATATTTTTGCAGTGTTTCTCCCAACAATAAGGGCACTATTTGAGCAAGGTAATCCAATCTCGGAAAAGTTTATTAACAACAGAAAACTGCAGCTAGCTTTAGGCCCCTGTTTGCTCATGAGTTTGGTATTGAGTAATGCGTACAAGAATAAAAATATAACTAAAATTACATTGCCTCGGGTAGCAATTCCTCCTGACACATTTGATGCGCTCGTTAATAACAACTTCAGTATATACACAAGAATGGCAATGATTGGTGGTATTTCAAATGTGGAAGCTTTTGTGACGAATGCGAAACATGTGATGAGTATAAGTAAGGGCAAACATCACTCAGCATTTTGGTCGAGTGAGTTATATCTCTTTGCTTCAGCTGAAAATGCACGAACTACGATTTCCTTTACTTCATTGAATCTGTCAGAAAGATCAGCAATACCTTATTAACATACGAGAGTTCATCCACAATGGAAGAAATATTTTGTAAATGAAGCAAATTTGTTGCAAGATCCACATCTGAATGAGTGCAACAATAGTGCTCTTATATTACCGGACTCTCAAGCGTACCCGGTCTTTTACCATCTGAATAGAAAAGAAAGTAAGATTGGGAAACTGTTTTTAAGTAGAGAATCCTTGTTTAGAGTTCAGCACGGCATTGTGTTTCTTGCGGTGGGTGAGCCCCCTATTCTTTAGAAAAATGGATGGCTTTGCAAATGAGTGGAATTTGGGAGTGGTGGACGGATTTTCATGGTCAAATATATTCCAAAGGTGTCAGGAATTTAATATTCTGAGCGAAGGTGAGGAAGAAGAAGAAGATGGCGAGGTTATATCTAGTTTGAGCGGTAATATAACAGTTGTGTTTGTTGTTTTGCTATTCGGGCTGTTTTCCGGTTTGGCGATATTTCTATTAGAATTTAGAAAAAGTATTCTTAGTACGGCAGTAATATTAAGTAAATCAGCTATAAAGCTTTGGTTAGCTATAGGTAAATGGTTGGTGGAATGCTGCCCTTGAAATAGTGTAACTTGGGAAGGCCTATGGTGAAGTTTGGCGAACATTCCTTCATTTTACGGCCGAATAGTTTTACCGAAGATGTTATTCAGAAAATGCACTTTACAGTCTAAGGTTAATCAACGAAATTTCAAACGAATCATACTAAAGTTTTTCAATACTGATTAAAAGTGTATTCCCCCTAATAATGTATCGAATAAGCAAACAACATGTAGGTCGTTGCTACAACTATGATTCTTTACCACATAAACAATTACAAATATAAATAATAAAGTATTCTAGCACATAATTGTTGAAGTGAGAAATCAAGTCTTTACCTAATTAAACTGTGACTCGGTGACATTTTGCTACTGCAAAGTTATCAATAATTACATCAAACGAGATTAAGGAAGCTGCTTTCAATTTGTTCAATTGATAGGATCGGCAAGTTACTCGGTCTCTCCATTGTTTATCTTAAACTAGAAGGGGGCCCGTTACAGCACTAAGTGCAGTAATATTTGCAAGGACCTATTAAGATGGCGATGTTGCAGCATGCTAAATGTAGCAGTATGTAGAAATGTGGCAGCATATATAAATGTAGCAGCACAATGCAAGAAGGCGGCAAAGTAGGTAAAAAATATGGATCGAGAAGAATGCAAGTTAAGGTAGTGTTTAAGTAGGTTTACAAAAACAGCAGCAAAAACGCGGTGATTTAAACTGAACCAAGTTAAAGATACCATGTAGAATATGTCACGGAGGTTTCAGTGTGGCAGCATGCTGACACATTTTACGTAGCAAACCCCATACTGCCACATTTTACGTAGCCAATTTCCGCGCTGCCACATTTTACATAGCAATTTCGCGCTTGCCACATTTTACGTTGCAAACCCCATGCTGGCCACATGGCAATACTGCCACATTTGCCATGCTGCCACATGGCAATACTGCCACATTTTGCCATACTGCCACATCGTTACTTTAGTAGGCATATGTAGTAGAGTGGGACAAACCCTCCCACAAGCGAGTGCCCATGTACGCTGCGAATACCATGGGTATGGGCAAGCTACGGAAACCCTTGCAAGCGCAAGTGCAAGCGGGCTATTGCCAAAAAAAATTTGCAAAGCGCTTGCGAATACCCACGTATTTTTTTACTGTAAATTTTCGCTGTTTAAAATCCCCATTCTAATGATCATAGCCAAAAAAACTGAAATTTATATGTCAACATCATGTTCTATCAATTTTTTAGCAGTTTTAGCACAAAAAACTTTCGAAATTCAAAATTACGTGCTTGAACGCAATATATGACTGTTTTTACGAAGTTTTAGGTTAAAAATGTCCGTTACATATTTTTGGCAAGACTGCAAGCGCCCATGGGTGCAAGCAGCTGGGTCAAATTTTGTTGCAAGCAAGTGCAAGGGGGTTTGGGCAAGACCTGCAAGTGTGGGTCAACGGTCGTATTTTCTCCAACTTCCCACCTCTAGTTATTATTGAGGTAAAAGAAAGAAAACCCCACAAGAAAATGTCAGTAAAAGTTACAATGGTGTCCATAAACAAAATCAGCCAGCAACGTAGATTCGTGCTATGTTATGATTATTTTTTAAAATAATGTTTACTTTGGCAAAGAATCCTTGTTTCGGCTGTCATAATTCTAAAATTTATCGGTTTGATGTCTTACAGCATCTTGGTGACTACAAGCGGAGAAATTTTATTCTTTATTGTGCACATTCCACATCACACTCGTTACTTTACAGCCAAATTGACGCAAGCTTTTGTAACTCAATCGTGGAAAGCGATGACAGATCTTCCCCATAAAAAACTGACATCATCATAAACCTCCTTGACTGACTTAACGGCTGTAATGTCTTATATAAACTACTTTACGGCGGCATCAAAAAAACTTCGTAACCACTTAATAATAGATTTGCATTTATCTTCTTCAAATGTTCCAGTTAGATATCGCTTTGATACTTTTCTCGTGTCATCCTGTTAGTCTCTTCTTCGATTCCAACCACATATGCTTTATTGCTTCCTTTTTGAAAACCGTGCTCAAATCTACTTTTAACACACTAGAGATCGCTGAAAAGTAATCATTGCAGAAATCCCGTATAGGTTCAAATTCTCCATTTGTAGCCCCAAAAAAATCAAGCCAAAAAGCAATTGTAGTTGAAATTGGAAAAAATCACACACCGTTCTGTCAAGATGGACAGTCACGGGTATTTCTTGGCAAAAATATTGGAATCCCGTGGAATTTTCGAAGCAAGACAAAAGCAAAGTGCAATTCAAATTACCCTGGATTAGGAAACTCCAAGGTCTCTCAAAAGCATTAATACCACTTAACGGAACCTAACTCAAAAACATACTTACAACAGTAAATGAATCATCATCTCTCTCTTTTTT
>LJIJ01003154.1:0-20862 GCA_001718145.1 Orchesella cincta | reverse complement strand
TCAATTTTCAAAAAAATTCCGAATTTTCAAATAATTTTCGTCCTTTGTGCAAAATGATAAAGATTTCATGAAAAACGCATTAGAAGGCGCAATAGGAGTCTAAAAAGTGATATCTGTACTGTTTTTGCAAACATTTGAAAATTTCGAAACGTTTTCATAATTTTTAAAAACCTAGTTGTCAATAGAAAAGTTTCAATTCTGTATTTTCTGGGGGCCTTCCCAAAGGTTGTTCTGCGATCATTTTCTGACGCATAAAGACGAAAATTTTGTATAATTCGATTTTTTTTTTGAAAAATTTGCCTATGTTAAATCGGCGCATAAAGAATTCAGCGTTTCGGCGCAAGAAGTGAGATTTTCGAATTTTTGTCTAAACGTTTGGCGGCGACCGGACAGCAGCGCATATTCTAGGTAATGTTCATTTCTGCATGTAGATGAATGTTCTCTCCATGTAGTATCAGCAAAATCGGCGATTTACACGTCTGACCATATCCTCGTTAGAACCAATAGGTAATATACTACTGTAGTATTGAATTGATCTATCTACAAATTCCACAACAATGCCTTTTAATCTTATAACGATTTCTACTTTGTGTCAGATGTTGCGTCACAGAAGGTTTATATATGCATTTACCGGTTTTTACTCATTTTAATTCATGCAAAATGTTTAAAGATGAAATGAAGCTAAGCGCTAAATGCTTCACTATCAAAAGCTGCTAGTATTTGTCTTCGTTAACAATGAGCGAAGGCCTAAGCTTCGGACTGAGGAGAACGCCAATTCTTCTTTTCGTTTGACGTTTCACGCAAACACAAATTCTTATTGTGTCCCCTTGAATATGCATGGTATATCCAGGTTGGAAATGGTATCATATTTAATTTCATGCTGGAAGTGCAGATAATCATGTCATAAAAGTATAGTTTGTCAGCCCTCAACAAGGGATGTGCTCTCTCAGGTTTTTGCATATGCCTCAATTACATGCAGTTGTATGTTTATTCGCTGTATCAAACACTTCTGGACTATGTGGACCCACATAGTTTCGGTCCTATGAAACACGGTATTTTCTACAAAACCACAGATGTGATCATTTGTACACTGCTGTTGTAAATACAAGCATACAATGTTCACAAATATGTTAATGAAAATGCCTTTTGTGATGAGTCATGTGTTTCCTCACAAATAAAGTTAACCAATTTGCCATCTTCGAGGATTTATCGAGGCACGATACTTCATTAACTGAGCGGTTTATTAACTCAAGCTCACAAATTTGTTTCTTTAATTAGATGATCACGTACACTACTGCATAGATCGTTCTACTTTTCTTTTTAACCTATTTGTGTATGCCATATAACTTGCTGCAACCGAAACCCCCAATGTGAACCTTGTCATTAAACTAACACGATTTTTTGCGTAAGCTTGCAATTTAGTCAAATGTGCTGAATATATACGTATTGGTGACATATTACGTTTCCTGTCTCAGCATCCATAAAAGTGCTCGTCATGATACTCTCCCTGCATCTTTCGCCATGTTATCTACCTCAAAAAATCTTTCCGTATTAAAGTTATTCTTTGGTCAAGTAAAATAGGAATAGTTCAGCATCCTTTGAATTTGGCCGTGCTGTGCAACAACCTTTGTGAGAATTTGCATGTCGGCGTTTTCCATGTCAGTCAAAGCGACACCTAGGGAAATGAAAAAACAGAGTTGGGTAAAAAGACCTGAATTTTCATATTACTCTAAAGAAACGAATATACATATTTTTAAAATTTACGTTACCTAAATTGCTGTCATTTTTAACACTTGGTTAGCCCACAATGAAGTTTGATACAAGGTGGCTAAATTGTATTTGTGATAAACGTGGTGTTTAAGAAAAGTCAACATGCAAAAGAATCATGTAGACAGAAATGAGCTGAACTATAGTAATAGATAGGGAAATTATAAGGAAAAAGAATTTATGGGAAACTAATCAGTGCGGTCTCGTCAAGACAAGTGTTCAGTGATTTCGTTCGCGAGGAGTAAAGCTATGGTTTGAAAAGATACTATTTTATGAAGACGTTGAGGTATTTAAAATATAATATTGCAGTTTTAGTTTTATAGTTTCAAATTATTCACTTTGTATGTCCAGAGCAAGACTAGTTCATGGTAGTAACTCGTTTTGTGATGCATGTAAGAAACAAGAGTTGATTAAATTTTGGTAGGGTGATTTAGCTAATTTTTTACAAGAAAAGTAGTCAAAAATCGTTGGCGAATAAAATTTATTATAAAAAATTGTGAAAATTTCTTATGTTTTGGTGCGAGTAAAAATGAACTAGTGTAACAATGTAAAATAACAACTTAAAAACTAATGTAAAGTAGTATGGTAACGTTTTACAAGCAAAGGTACAAAGTTAACGGTTAACTGCCGTACATATTATTTATTACGGAAAAATTGTAAAGATTCTTGTTGTGTTAAGTGAGTATTTTACAATATACGTAATTCTTGGTAAAAAACGTCAAGATTATGATCATCAAGTGTCAAATCTAAAATAAAACTAAGAAAACTGTTAAATTATCATTAATCCTACTTAATGTTAGACCAAAAAAATTGATAACGTTTTGCTAAAACAGAAAATATCGTTTCAAAAATTTAACCTTTTTGTTATGATATCCTCCTCTGAGTTCACGTTTGGTCATTGGTTGCATTTGTGACACGGCTGATTAATTAAGTAAACATATGTAACTGAAACCATAATTATGGAAAGTAGTGCATTTAAAACTACACATTTACGCTTGAAGGGGTTAGACACGCTTTTATATGGAACAAAATTTATGCGATTTAACTTGTATAAACGAAATAGGAATTTTTGTTGCTATCACGTTTTTCATTCCCGTTTTTTCTTTCCCTGCTACCATATCGGAAATTTTAAGGCTCGCCTTGTTTTTTGCGGCTCGCCATTTAGTTGTGTTATCCAAAAAAAATACAAGCTTGTAGTCAAGCTATTTTTCTTTTCTAGACTCTTTTGTATTCGTGCTGAGAGTGCCTCAAGTACATCTAAACATCAATTTAATTGTTGTGCCAATGGTATTCAGATAAAAATTAAATGAAATATTGGCTTTGACGAACTACAAATCAATAAAATATTTAACAATTTTTCACACAAAATACCGTTGCGACGTTCCTGGTTACCTACATGATACTCTTTCAGACTTTACCATTTATTATTCATGCTTATATTTAGCAGTCATCAATTAAAAAAATCAAAACGATTCGTAAAAAGATATTTTAAAATCGCAATAAATATAAGCCGTCTCAATTTCTTCTATTGCGATGATACTATGAATGTCTTGCATTTTTTAACTTATCGTTGCTAAGATTCTGTAGAATTCTCAAATATTTGAGTTTGCATGAGAAGTAGCCCACCGTTACTTACTTTCATGCTTTTATTTCAAAGCATTGATATTTGTTTCATTTAGGTTGTCCATTTATTTGTCATCACGTCCGGCTCATTATCCAATTCATACGCTATTGTGGCCACGAATGATTTAAAATTGCTTTGAACAAACGCTTATCCTTTTTCAGCTCCAGAAAAAATCATATTTACATGCTTGGAACAGAAAGCTACGGAATAATATATTGTATTGGTTGATATGAAATGACGACCACAACCAAATCATCCATTAATATACGAACAATAACAGCAATATCATAAACCTAAAAAAATTGTCCAAAACATCAACCACAGTTGTTCAAGCTGGCTGAAGAAGATATGGAAAGGTTCATGTTATGTAGGCATATTGCTACAGAGCAAACTCGTTATCTGTTTTACCAAACATTTTCTTACCCACAATTTCAACATCCGTTCTGGTTCAGTTACATTTTATTACTGACATATATTCATAGCCATTCATCGCTTCTTTGAGTCAACTGTTCAGCTTGGTGTCTTAAATTTCCTTGTGAAGTTTCCAACCTATAAATATAACTGTTAAAAATTATGAAAAATCATCTTAATAAATAATCTGTGCCAGGAACATTTGTGAGTATGTGAAACAGTAAAAAGTGATGACTGGCTCTTTCTGTAAGAAATATTAGTAATCACTAAGAAAATGAAACTTCCTTTCCATCCATCACATAATAACGTATAGTATCAATGTGTCGCTAGTTTTGATGAAAAAACCACGGATGGTTTTTGAACCTGAATGTAATACAGAAAAAACCATAAAAACAAAGCAGCTGCTCAGTCTGGACCGAGGTCCCCGAAAAGGTATTTTAGCATACTCTTACCAAAACTGCACAAAACAATCTTAACTGACGTCATAAATATTAAAGTGAAGAACATTTACTGATATGATGATTAATTATGATCGATGCATCATATTGTGTATTAATACGGCAAAAAATATGTTTGGCAGGGGCTTTTTTTGCTCGTCTGATAGTCCATTTGGGAAACTTGGTCCAGACTTTGGCTTTGACTGGTTTTTTTTTTGTACTTTTTGCCCCGCATTCAGGCCCAAAAACCATCCGTGGACATTTTAATTTTTTGTTCAATGAGAAATAACGGAACTCATAGTAATAGATAATTTTAATAACAATTTTTTAAAGATTTGTTGGACACCAAGGTTAGATATTTTGGGTTAGTCAGAACACAAATTAATAATCATCATCAGCTTATCCGCTACAATTTAATTTTTAGCATCTGACTCACATTCCCCGTCGTGTTCGCTTTTATTTGCTCATCGTGATCGTTAGCATGCTTCTTTTTGTAACTTATATGATAATGTAGTATGATACTGTATAGTAATTTTAATTTTTGTCAAATTTACTATAAAATGGTAGTAAACCACCCTAAATCAACACTAATTTATCGGTTTGATATCAATTTTCACTATACCAATGCAAAATAACCCTTAGATTTTTTACCTTTTTTTTATTTTTCAATTTTCGGGGTTTGATTCGAATTTTAAAAACTAATAAAGTGTGGATCCTAAGGACCGTATGTGTTAAATTTCACGGTCATCGGCCCAATAAACACGGAGATATGACGCCTAGCATCTATGTTTAATTGCCCCAAATTTTTATGCAATTTTTCGTGACTAACTCGATTAGTGTTCTCAAATCTAGCACTAAAAAGTTTCGAAATCAAGACATCGGTCAAATGATCGGAACAATGCTCGAGAAACTTCTCTATTGCTAATTAACTGACGATGAAATGCAGTTTCAAGTATGTTCCAAGGCAATAGTATAAAATGGGCTAGGAATCATCCGTGTTTGCTGAAAATGTATTTCATTACAAATATATCGAGTCTCATCATATTGATGTAGTTACCGCACTTTAATAGTTGAGTTGTCTTACTTCTGAAAGAGGAGAAACTTGTAGTGCCCACGTAAAGCGTGAATGAAAGTCCTGAAACAACCATGTAGATTGTACAGGATATTTTTATATGTGATATATAGGGTCCGGAGAAATATATTTAAAAACATGTAGTATATGTATGCAAATATACCTGAAAATCTGTAAAATATATCTTAAAATATACCTAAAAATCAATAAAATATGCCAATATATACCGAAAAATCAGCAAAATATGCTGAAATATACCAAAAAATCGGTAAAATATACTTAAAATATATCTGAAAATTGCTGAAATATACCAAAAAATCGGTAAATATATATTTAAAATTTATCTGAAAATTGCTTAAATATGTTTGGAACATATTCTCTGAGAAATACAGATTCTTTTATCAGTCAAAAATCACAAATTTTTTACATAATCTATGCGTACAATATCAAAAACATATTCAAGCAAACCAGTTTCATTTCATAGTTAATTCAAGGTGACAAGTGAGAGCCAAACCAAGGTTTTCTAAACTACAATTTTGAAGATTTCCATTTAAGAAGGCTTTCCCTATTCTAAACCCCTTTCAGGTTCAAATATTGTCAAATGACACGATTTAACGATGCTACAACTAATTGATCTAAATTAACATTAGCATTTACCACGTTTCCACTGATAAACCGAGAAAAAATTTAATTGTCCCATAACCTAGATATTATAGAAGTAAGTATTTCCCTAATTTTACTTTGCTTAGAATTTTCTGGTATTATATCCAATATTGACAAAAAATCGAACTTTTCCCCGAAAACGGTTATTTTGCATACGATATATGTAAAAACCGCAAAATATATATAAAATATGCAAATATACCTAAAAAGCCAAAATATGCAAAATATACCGGAAAAACTTTTTTTATGCATATTGTTCGCATACCGAATGACATATCTGTCAGTCTACGAACAAAAAGTATGCGAAATCATAAAGTTCCGGACCCTAGTGATATATCATAAAATTCTACCAGTACAAATGATGTGTGACTGGAAAGACCTTAAGTATCATTTAAGTCTCAGTATCTATGGTTTAAAATGACCCTGTTATCTTTTATTTCTCCCTAGACACTCTTGTCTAAAAAAATAATGTGCTACAACACCTTAAGAATTCATAAAGTTTATAGAAGTGATAAGGCTCCTTTTCTAAATATAAAGTTGGGATGTCGTCAGTCCTTCAGGAGCAAATGAATATCACTTGACGCCCTGTGCATGTATTATTATCTGTTATTTTGCACTGTATACTTACATAGTCAAAAGGTATTGATTTGTTGTATTTATCTTCAGCGCTTCTTGAGATTTTAATTCAGAGCAAAAGGAAAGTGCGTAATGTATCAAGTTCGTTTTTTCTGCAAAAACAAGTTGTACAGAAAATGTATTCAAACATTTTCGTCCGTGGTCTTAAAATATATCTTGATTTGGTAAGTAGTTTGTAGCAAACTGTGAACTGTACGAAAATTCACACTGAATAATGTAGATACAAATCAAATAAATGTTGAGCAATACAATGTCATGGTAGTAACTTGTTATGTGATGCATGTTGGAAAGGCAAATTAAAAAGTTCTATTAGAGCACAAATGAACCATTTTATAAAACAATTAATCGACAGTCGGTATTGGACAGGTAATTAACATTGTGCTAAGACTGTGGGCGTTTGGCAGTACAAACAAAAGTATTTTTAATGAATTCTTTAAAATTTGAATGGATTAAAATTTATTTTACCATGCGAGAAATGGCAGTGTGTTAAATTTAACTTTTTTTTAACAAAAACAAACAATCCGAGATATGGCAACCTAATTTTTTATTTTAATTAGTTTCTGAAGAATCGGGTTATATTTATCCTAGTGATAAGTTTTAATTCATACTTCAGATCAGATTCAATTCGATAAACGGTATAAACACAAATTATGTGAAATCATGTTAATTCCAACCATTTTTTATGTTTGGCTTAATAATGTGGAGTACTTAAGATTTAACAGCATGTGTAAAATTAAATAATTGTTATTATGTGCCTAGCAAAAAAGAAAACTAGCCGAAAAGTAGTAAATCCCTTTTCCGATTTGAAAGTCATCTATTTTAGATATCCTTCGAAATTATAAGTTGAATTTGTCACACAATTCAAAATATTTTTACCCCTCATTTCCTAATGCTACTTGAATAAATTGATGTCAATCGTTTGACTTACCGCGAGAGATAAGCTTAGAGAAATAGTGATTCTGGGACACCCTTTTATGCTGAACACGATGGTGTATTTAGTTTTTTGTAAAACGCATATTTGGATATTTACAATTTGTTATATTTATGGTAGTTTTTTTCTTAAGTTAATGTTAGTTAAATTCGTAGGCCATCCGAAGTATTTCAATCAACGATGAAAACTACTAATGGCAAATAATGTTATGAAGAGAATTTCAAACTGAAAAACCAATCTAATGGGTTTTAAATCACATGAGTTAGGAACACATTATTGAAGTCATCATACTTGGTATTTACCTGTGACATGAACATATTGTTTATTTGATAAACCAATGCAGCCAATATCAATGTGTTCAACTCTTTCAACTCTTGTAGCAATCTCTCCCACTCTAGTTTGTCAGTGAAAACATTTCTTCCACCATCCCTGCGTACCATCCGTGCTTGGAACCGTGCTACCTAAGATTTATAAGTCAATTAGAATTTAATACCATACCCAGAAGGGTATTTGTCAAATAAAAAATGCAAAGTCATGAAAAAACGGTAAAAAATAACAAAATAACAGTCAAAATCGATAAAAATTTCAAAATGTGTAAAATATGTAATTATAACATGTGCTTAAACTGTCCCATCCAAACATATGCATACAAAGTTTGGCTTCAATCAGGTAAAACCTGAAAAATATGTATATGCATACAATGAAAAACTCTAGTTATCAGTTTTCTTGCGTGTACGTTAGTTTATTGTCAAACTGTCTAGGTTTATATTGCAAAAGATTAGAAACATGGCATGGTTATATTAAAAAACAACAAACCAATAGTAGTAAGAAAAGCTTACGAACAAAATCCCGAGTTAAGCTGTACTCATCGTAACAGATATTTTAATCCCAATTAGCTGCACCCTAGTTTAAACAAAAATGTTGGGTTAAAAGTGTTATGTAGATATGGTAGCATTTGAACCAATAGGCGTACCTAGCCTGATTCACGTTCCGGTTCCATCATCCGAAGCAACTAGCGGGTTTGTCCTGCAAACACTGTCTTCAACTTTTATT
Source organism: Orchesella cincta (assembly GCA_001718145.1). Lineage (NCBI taxonomy): Eukaryota > Metazoa > Arthropoda > Collembola > Entomobryomorpha > Orchesellidae > Orchesella > Orchesella cincta. The sequence goes on along the minus strand of LJIJ01003154.1, from coordinate 12,268 downwards.
TTTTTTATTATTCTACAACAGTAAAACAGTTTTCACTGTATTTGGCGTCGTTATAATCCAGATCCAGATTCGAACAGCTTGGCAGATAAAAAATTTCCGACACTCGATCACAAACACAAGAACAGTTAGTATTTGAAAGAAGAAATGCAGATAAAACACAACAACAACATTATCTTTTATCGACAATGCTTTTGCTAATATTTTTGGCTCCGCCCTTGCAGACATTACGGTATCATTCCAAGTATCTATTCGAAACTTCCATTCCTTCCACAAATGAATTAATCCAGATTGTACAATAGACATGTACCGTAAATGTAAGATTCCAGGTGGTTTCTTAATGCCTACAGTATAAAAAAATTGAAAGCGCACCCCGTATGGGCTTATGCTTGTTGCTATAATATCGTTACTTATTTTTTTAATTTTCAACCAAAATCTCAATTGTTTCACATTAGCACGTGTATCCACAAATACGTCTTTTTGACACTTGGATATTTTTTCGATGTAGTATTTCAGATTTAGCATAGATTCACCTTCATTAAGTGTTTGTGCAGTTTTTACAAACGTGGAAAGTGCTTTCTCCGCTTCACGGATTGAATGATTTACTTGTTTTCGTATATATATATCGGAAAATGTTAATCTAGCCGGACCGAAATTGTGACTAATAAATCGCTTAGCTTCGTGTTCAGGTTGTCTTGAAAAATAATTAAACCACTGACGTAAAGCTTCCCATTCACGTGGGAGAGAAAACACTGTTAAGTTTTTGCTAAACATTTCCTCAAACGTTTCTAACCTTTTCAGTGGCAAGGGCGACGTCAGTTGGTCAATATTATTTCCTTGGTAGTTGTACGTAAGAAACAGTCCTGCAAGGATCCAGGCTCCTGTTACCCATCGACACGTATTAATGTCCGTGGATTGTCCCAAAAGAATTTTGAAGAAAGGCATTGTCGGACACATTTGGAGACTGGTTCTCGAAGCATTCATGTAAAGCCAAATGAGCCCGCTTATTATCAATCCACACGCAATGGCCACCCAAGTTGCCAAATCAAAAGCACTAACGTATCCCGCCCAGTGACAACCAACCTTTTTTCGAAAGCGGAGCGCAAGTAACAAACTCAATTGTATTGAAACGTAATCCAACAAGTGTAGGGTTTACTGTGTATTCCCAGACGGCAACGACTTTACCGTTAGAATTTCTATACGACTCAATCGATTGGTTAGGAAATATCATTTTAATTAAAATTGGGTCAACCTCGTACGAACCTGCTTTCCACTGACGAAGGTAACTATTAAATGGTACGTCGGGATTAAATTTGGTAGCAACGGTGACAGTCTTTACGGAACACTGCAAACGGATGCTTTCTACTGACTCGCGATTTTCAATATGACTGTTAAATTTGACTACTTCTTTCATCAAATGTTTGTTGGATTGTAAGCAGGTGGTAAGATTCTCAGTTTGTTCCAAGTGCTTACTACAGCGAGTTTGGAGTTCCAGGTAGTGATATGAAAAATCAGAGCAGACTAACGCAGCAGTGTGGATGACTTTATAAGGATTGTAACCAGTGTTAGGTTGAAATTGCTGAACCCAAAACAAAAGCACTGTGGGGCAGAAATATTGGTGTTCCGTTTTGCGTCTGACTCTCATGAATTTATTCATGTTTGCTAAATATTTATTTTCAATCAAGGCCAAAAGGTTTGTCTCAACAGTTATGTAAAATGTGCAGCATCTTAGAAGACGATGCTCTTCATAGTTCACCCGATAGTCATATATTGGGTTAAAGGCATTGTAAGGCAGTACAAAGTACTGTTCCCCAATTGCATTTGTACAAGGGCCCGATTTAACATAGATTTGGACAAAACAAGTCAGTTTGTGTGGTGGCAGACTGTCAAACATGAATCCGTTTTGAGATTGGTTTAGGTACGTTTTATCGTTACAAAAAATATACTCGGTGTCGGTGGTGTTGTTTCTGAGATTTCATATCGGTTTTGTGACAAAATAATAGGTACCTGCAGTGGCTCGACGATAAAAATGTCCTTATTTCCCTATACAAAATAAATTAACAATCAATGTACGTTTACTTCCAATTTCAACAAACTCTGATTACTTACCTCGAAACGGCTAAGAATGATGTGCAGTAGACAGTCCGCGAACATATTTAGCGTAGATTCAAAGTCAAGTTTCGAATACTGGGGCGAAGGAATAACAGATACACATAAAAGTGATAATAAAATAAGCTTTCTGATTGAAAGCTCCATTTTTCAGATGTGTTCAAATAATTTTTAATGAGCCTTCAAGCAAGAACGTGTTTACAGGCTTTAAAGACGCTGCCGTGTATTCAAACTGCAATTTTAGCCTAGTTTGATTTGTTATAATTTCATTATAATGTAGAACTTTTTAAAATTCACGTCGCATAAATTTTGTCAGGAAAATAGACAAATCCTTTAATTTTAACATCAAACCAAGACGACTTGCCAACTGCCTTATTTGTAACTGCAGAACAGCTACTATAAACGTTTTATAGGTAAGTAAGAAATCGAAATTGTATCAAAGTAATTTTATATTAACCAAACAACTTTGGAAGGTATTTAGTTTAGTCTGTATTTTACTATATACATAGTTATTAAATTGTGTATACAACTGCCATAGAGCTCCAGAGAGAAACCACATCTGACAAAGATTGTCGGATAGGGTTTTTCCGCAACCCAAAATGAGGCTTGTATAATAGTATCGAGACACATGTAATTTTGAGGTTTGAATTATTTGGTAGCTCACGACATCCGGTAAACCAGTGTGAAGCTTTTAGAGATATATGGATATGTATGTATCACTACATTTAACACAGGGAACTCAACTGTGATTAGCTTATACAAGCGTTGCTTTTATTGTTGTTGTCGGCATCTTCACGACGAACAGTGCGAAGCTATTTTCACAATAATGATGGATTGGCTTAGCTTTCAGCATGAGTAAGAACTAGCCAAAAAGACACAGAAAGTATAGATAATACTTTTGGTATTCCAAAACAGGGCAGTTTTGCAAAAGCCAAGCATATCCGAGATATATACAAATATTTTTTCCCAAATCGATTGACCGTGGCCACTTCCTGTCAGACTATTCTGTCTTGTCCAAGCAACAGACATATTCCACACTTGAAACAAATTATCGACCACAAGGCTTCACCTTTTTATGAAGTTTTCCCAAACAGAATTTTAGTTTGAGCGAAAAACACATGTTTATCTTGCACATGTTATTTATTCTGCATTAACACAAGATATGTTCTAAGCAATAAGAAAATTTTGAAAAGTTCAGTACCAATTACAGAGCCTCTTTATTATTACTGGTCCTATATGGATATGTTAGCAAAGTGTAAAATTATCTAATCCGAATAAAATAAGAAATAAAATAAAAATTTGTCTTTCAAAAAAACTGGACAAAGCTGAAAAAATTAACGTGGAACATATATTTTAGTCCGGCAGGAAGTGACCAGGGCCACTTCATCGATCGCACAATCATTTACGGAATGCCTGCACTGTTAAGCTTTTGAATAATAACAATTTATTACACTTTAAAAGTTTATGGGAAACTTTTTATATGGGCGATGCATCAGAATTAGAGGTGGGAAGTTGAGAAAAAATTTGACTCGCTTGTGCTTGTAGCTTGCAGGAAAATTACGCTTGCTTGCAAGCATACTGAAAAAAAACCAAACTTGCACTTACCCAAACTTGCAAGCGCTTGCACGTATTTGCAAGTACTTGCAAGTACTTGCGCTTGCAGGTAACACAGTGATTTTTATATGAAATACTGTACTGTAGTCTAAATATATGTCCAATTTAGATGAATTTTAATTTTATTTGAGTGAAAGTAACAGATTTCTAGTTTTCAATGAAATTCATTGCATATTTGATTAGTTTACGGTAATTTTATGGGTCCGAAAAACCGGGAACTCGATATATTGTGTTACATCGCTTTCCATTAAAGCATAGTTGAATTAAATACGTATAAGAAGGAATTGCTGCCTCGTTATTCGAATTAAATCCTAAAACTATAGCTCAGATTACACTCGTTATTTAAATGCAATACGGTTTTTGTTTTGAGAACCAGACAGTTTTTTTAGAATTTGTATAAACCGTGTGGTAATGAGAATTAATGCCGAAAATGTTGAGAAGAAATTGGCATGCGGGTTGCGGTACAGTCTCCAATCCATCGTTTTTGCTACATTTCATTGCAAACTGTAACAAATAATTGCGACATGCAATCAGATTTTGGTTTTAAAGCTTGCAAATAAACGCAAGTTTCTGTAAGTACTTACAAAATTTTCGGCTGCGCTTGCTTGCGCTTGCGGCTTGCAGATTTTAATAAATTTCTGCTTGCTTGTGCTTGCAGCTTGCAAGAGTCTTTCAAGCTTGCTTGTGCTTGCAAGTATCTGCAAGGCAAGGCAAGTTTTTGCAAGTGCAAGTATTTACTTCCCACCTCTAATCAGAATACATTGCGTGTGAGGTGGCTATAGAAACAATTCATAGCTTTAAAAAATTTCCAATCCCATCTGAAAACGAAAGTTTTAGAGAGGTATAGTAATGTTAACAATACTTAGGGAAACATTTGATACGCTGGCTGATTAAAGTGAAAGTACAGTCCACCTCAACCCGAGCAGAACGATTTGTCGAATACCTGCATATTTTAGAAGGGAAAGGTGGGAAATGGGTCGGTATGGGTCACCCACAGCGTTTCCAACGATGAATATTTGCTGAAATATTATTCAACTCCCACCAGTCCCACAAGTGGTAAAATGTGTGTACATCATTTGAGGGGAAAAGCGTAGAAACGTCGTGGGATATCCCATAATATAATGTATGTTACATTGTATATTTTGACCAATGGACAGATATCGGATATGCGCATATCCCACACCCACTTGACCTATGCTCTCTAGAGTACACTAGAAAGAATATGAGCGGGAATTCAGATTGAGCATGTGCTTAAACCTATCAAATCAGTGCACGCATCAGTTCCGCAGCAAAAATATCCTTTTCTTTTTCATCTCTAAAATTTTTTCCTTCTGTACAAGTTTCATTTCCATCGGCCACACTTTTTTTGGAAAGCAACACTAGTTGAGATTAGTTAAGATGTTCTCAGTGGTAGTTTTTGAGGGTCCAAAGGAAAGTGTTGGTACTATTCCAACAAAATGGTTAAATCAAAGCAAAACCGAGTGCAAATGGCCATTGAAGGATATTCCGTATTCTATTAAAAACAACAAGGATCCGGAGAAAAGTTGGAACTCTTTTGCAGTTCGTGTCATATCTCAGAAGCCGATTAGTAAGTGGTATTCTTTGTATTTGCTACATACGATTTTGTCCTTTTCCTTTTTGAGATTTACTTGTACTTTAATTGGATACAATTTGAACTTTAGATGATTACAGTAAAGCTCTGCAACTGGAGAAGTTACTTCCAGCCTGGAAACTACGGACACGGATCAAAGAAACGGACCAAGAAGCGAAAACAACCAAAGAAGCCGTCCCTGGTTCGAGATATAAGCAGTGATGAGCCAAAACCAGATGATTCAGAAGTCAGCCTAACTCCTTCAATGATATCGTTAGTTGCTCCGTCGGAGGATGAAGTAGAAGATCATGTTGGAGAAGCAGTTTTATTAAGTGAGTACTTAGTTTATTCGGTTATTTTATTATGCAAACTGTAAAACTGTGTATCATAAAAATATTAACATTTTTTAAACAGAGAATCTTGCTCCGGTAGCTGAAGATACAGCTGTTCAAAGTGGACCTCAAATCACTCAACAGCCGTTTCCTTCAAGTACTGCTCAGGATTCTAGCTTGAACTACGCCATTTTATTCATCCGACAGATCGGTAGTTAATGTTGCGGATTTGGTAGCTTTATTTTTTTTAAATAGTCGTTAACATTTGGTTCGATTTCCTTCTAGCATTTGAAAAGCAAGTTTTGACTACCCTTTCTGAAATCAAAGCCGACATCAGGGAGTTGCTGAACTGGTCCTCGAACAGTTCGCCAGCTGAAGAGTTATCCTTGAAAACGATTCCATTTGATTTGCCAGTTCAAAACTTGCATATTTTGCTCAACTTAAACCATTGGGCAACAAACGTGGAGAGCTTCAATTCTTTGGTACAGTTTTCAAGTGATCACAATTTTAGTTTTACTATATGCTAACTAATAACTAGTTGTAGTGTAGTGTATTGTGTTTGTTACTTTAGATGGTAAGGTCTTTTACTGCGTGAAATATTTGATTTAAATGGTAATGTAGTCCTTAATTGTTCTGAATTTGTTATTAAAAAATCTGTGGGTTATCCATGTTCTAGTACAAAGTTTGGAGTGTATATGTTGGAAGTTAAGCTAAGTAAGCTATTTATTGTGAATTTAAATTATGTGTTATCAAAATGTCTTATTACCTTGTGACTCGCCTAGAAAAATTCTGCTTAACTTAATGAAGTAAAAATTTTTACAAAAATATAGTTTAGGTGTTAATAAAACCGGATGTTTCCTAAATCCTTATGAATTTGCATACTAATCATTTGCCTGTACATTTTGACAATCGTGTGGGATCTATGCATAAAAACAAATCCTGATTATTTTGAATTAGCTGAATAATACACTGCCTTATGCCGTTGGAAATTCATCTAATATCAGTGTTCCATACATATTTATGCAGTAGGTTCCACGTCTTTCCCACGCATTTCTAACATTGGTCAATAAGTATAAAAAAGGGGGACGGTCTGCCATTTCCCGCAGGATTCCCGTATTTGTCGTCCCACGTGGAACCCACGTCGGTCAGACATGAATGTTCTGCTCGGGAAGTCACTCAGTTTGTTCCACCTCAGAACAATTATCACCTGAAATCCCTCAATTTGATCCACCTCAGGCTCAGAAGTGGTTGCCAACTCAAATTGCTGAGAGTTTCGAGCCACATTTTCAAGTTTCAAAGCCCAACTTCGTTTCAGTTAGCTTTATGAATAGACCTATTTACGAAGGTATCAATAAATTGGCTTTTCATTTCAATATTACATAGTTGCAAAATGGTTTGATTCACTAATTAGAAATGGAGTGTAGGCAATTTGGGTCATTGTGCCGACGTCATGGATGCTGCCGTAACGTACTATCAGTTTTGCTGCTGCTGTGTATTTTGTATACGCACCTCTTTGCTCTTGTGCATGCTCTTGCTGCTAGCAATTGCGAGTCTGCTCGTAGTCCACTCACGTTATAGTGTGTATTGTACTTTCCGGTGACTTAAAATATTGAATTAAATTTATTTGAAAATGTGTTTCATTTCTTTTTGACATGGACGCTTTGCTGAATATTTAAAGTTGTTTAAGTATTTGCATGATACACTGACTGTCTGCATGTAATACTGAAGGAATCGGCTCAACATGAACGTATTTGATGGTCCTCACATTCCCTTCTGATGCATCTTCTTGTATGTCATTCACCAAAATGCTTTCTTTTGTAATCACAGTCACTCGAATCGGCTTGGGTGGCACGCTCACTGCAAATTCCTAAGTTTGCTTGAGCTTGAATTTCGACATAGCTTTATCAACATGAAACCTCTTTGTGGATCTGACTGGAGGAGAAGCTGAGGTTGCAGGTTAGCTTTATTTTTTACTAAAGCTTGCTAAAGAGAGCGAGATGAGGGGATCTGCCTCTTCCACGTGGTGGTGGGTATTTTGAGATTAGTGCTGAAGGAAGGGGTACTTCCTCATCATCAACAACCAAGTAAGCTGACAGCTTGTCTCCTTCTCCCGCATCGTATTTTGGAGGGATCATATGCATATCTCAGCTCTCAATGTCGCCCAGGGTTACATCTACAGATTCGTGACGACTGCAATTTATAACGGATGCGTGTGAATTTAGCTCCTTGTAGAATTCATCTTGTTCCGCGTGAAAAGAATTAAATTGGTCCGTAAAATGTGGTCTAGGGCCAGTTCTGGGAGAAAGCCGTAGAGTTTTCCACTCATGGATTCCATCGGTTCTTGAACTGTTGAAGGCTTCAACTTGAAGCCATTTTTGTAAGAAATTTTGGTCGAATACACTTGGCAAGATACCAAGAAAGATGAAAAATGTATTCCTATTACTCTCTTATTATTTGTAATGATAAATTGTAAATAATAACATTTTCCAGCTTAATCTATCATCTCCTTTCATGTGTAAAGTCAATGGTGAAAGCTATAGTAAAAACCGGGAGTGATCTTTGTGACATGTTTTTATTGACATGGAACATGTAAATTTTCCCTGGTGTGCCATTATATTTGTATGGACATTTATCATAAAAATGTGTTTTATTTCGCAAGAGACAACATCGTTGACAAACCCCTTGACTTGAGGTCACAAGCCTAGATCTCAAACAACTGCGATTGGATATTTGCTTACATGAAGGTGTGGTGAATGAGAAACAAAGTTATGTAGAGGTATTATAAGTAAAAACGTAGCTGCTAAAAATACCAGGAAATTTAATTGAGTTATGTAAAAACTGAAACGAGGTATTGGTCAACACATGTTTAGTTTCACTTCAAATGTTAAATCACTTGAAGCAAATTATACGGAGCAGAAATTACCTTCCATTATCATCAATTACATTATGCACTGCAACTTAGAATTTTTCACTGGGAATTTCCTTCATCGCTGGGGTGTCAATGGAGAAAGTACCTCGTTGATCATGATCATATGATGTGCAAGAATTGAGCTTTAATGACAAACAGAAAGTAAACCATTGTCCATTCGATATTATTATGTATTACTTTCGGCTATAATTTTCTTGTCTGAAAATGATATCGAAATAATTATTTTATAAATTTTTTAACGAAACATTCGATGTATCTCGTTGACATTTGGAAAGAAAAAGAAATATTATACAACTAATTATTCATTAGGTATTCATACAAGCTCACAAAAACTTAGAAACAATAAAAATCTTGTATTCGTTTTTCGTCTCGCCCTCGCTGAAAACCGATCGTTGTGCAAATATCATCCAAATCAGCAAAGTAGTGTTGCCAAATGCATTTTTCATTTTCGTATTACGTACAATGGCCTAGTGGTTTTGACGAGTTAATTGGAAATTATTTGCTCCAGTTCATATCGTAGTTTTATAAGACAAAATGGATGAATTACGTTTTCATCTTTAATACCCACTTATTTTTTGTGTGGAAATTGTAATTTATTACCCCGTTTTGCTTAATCTATCAATTCCTATCATTTGCACAGTCAATGGTGAATGTAAAACCGCTGGTGATCATTGTGGCGTGTTTTCATGGGCATGGAACATGTAAATATTCCCTCGTATGCCCTCATGTGTATATGGGCGTTTACCAAAAAATGATTACATGATTTCTCAGGAGACAATGTTCTTGATAAACACCCTGACTTGAGCTCACAAGTATAGATCTCAAACAACTCCGATAGGAATTTTGCTTGCAACACGATGTGCCTGGTGCAAAAAACTTTAGTAAAATTAATATATAAAAAACTAGCAGCTCAAAATATCTGAAAATTAAATTTAACTATGTAAATATTGAAACGAGGTACATGTTGATCCACGCATAGACTTTCATTTTCAGGAAATGTGGCCGATCTTTTATTGTAAGGTTTAGAAAATTTAGAATCGAGTGTTCAATGAAGACTATAATATTTTTGTGGCTAATTTTCAGCTTCCAAACGTATAATTTTCATGCAGATAAAGTAGACACATAAGTTTCGTCTTGAGTTTTCTATGACGGTGTTTGAACCTTAACTCGTTTTCTGGTTAAATTTGTACACAATTACACGGAGTCCGTTCAAATTTTTTTACGCAAAAAAACAAATCTGAATTGTTGAAAGCAAGACGAGGAAACATTTTTCTGTAGCCGATAACATCGATTTACGTTAAAATTTGCGGCGAAAACTACGAAACAGATTGTATAATGCTGATAATAGTTTCATTTGGAAAAACTCAAGACCGACTTGAAGAAAGTTATACTTATATTGCAATATGAAAATGTTTATATCAATATAATCCTTATCATGCATTTTGGTATGCATGAACGTGTGTAAGTTTTCATCAGCAAAGGTTAATTTATTACGATATGTCACGGGAAGCGAAATGAACAGAAAACATGTAATCGATATACATCTATTTAGTTATAGTCCTTTGCCTTTTCAATTGTTTCAAACAATGATACATAAACGTGTTCACGAAAAGCATTCAGTCACGCAGTTTATCAAATAAATGAGACATTTCAGCATCGCCCATCCCCATACCGAATTTCCGTTTTAATACGCCCTGTTAATCTGCATGAGAGATCAGTCGTCGTTCAGCCTTGTTGCTGAGAAAAGTGTGCAAGTTTTTTCGAATTAACCATCTTTTTCACCATCGCAACTGTACTTATACCAATATCTGTTGTTTTTCAATTTCTTTCATCAGAATGTGGAATTCCAACATGGTACCTACGCCTTTAACCATCGACTCTGTCAGAACCAGTCGAAAGCAACGATTGGAGACAAACCGGAGAGAGAAAATGGTATTTTAAATCATTAAAAATTAAAAACAAATGAATTACATATTTATGCTTCTTCTTTTTAGTTTTCGAAGGACAGGAACAAGGATAACATAGGACCAAGTCAACCGGATCCCAGTTTGAAGAGCGGAGGCTATCTGCCAAAATACAGGAGGTTATTCTTTACACCAGACTTGATAAATGTTCCACTTGAAGATTTGGATCCATTTTATGCTGATAAAGAGGTATGGAATTAATTACCACGATGGCTTGTTCTATTGAACTTTCCGTGCGCATAATTCTTTCATTTCTAGACATTCGTGATAATCACGGACAAAAAGCAGCTTCATCGCTTCAGTGCCCAAAATGCACTCAACATATTTAACCCATTCAACCCAGTGAGAAGAACATCTATTTCCGTGCTCCACCATTGGATTTATCATTGGTTTATGATAATGATAGCTTTTATGGACTGTTGTCTTCTGGCACAGCCTAAGAACTATTATCAGCCACTGTGAGTATCTGGTAGAAATTATATTCCCACATATTGTGAAGAAATGCCATATTTACCTAAATTACTTCCCAATTTCAGGGTATTCTACTTCTTTGGGGCAACCTACACATTCGACTTTGTAACAAACGTGATTGCGAGTGGGCTTCTATTCGATCGATTCGCTTTCTTGCGGGATGGATGGGGCAGTGTGGACTTGCTGTTGCTGGTACCTTACTACACACCGCACATTGGAAGGCATCACTTTATTTGTGGACTTCGTGCACTCAAAATTGCGGCTCTCATTCCAAGTAGTAAATTATGGGTTTATTTCATTTTGTAAGTTCAGTACCTAAATGACTTCTCAATCAAAAATTCCGATCAGGCTTGCAGGCAGCCGTGAAAGCTGTAATAAAAACTGCTCGTGATCTTCGTGACATGTTTTTATTGCGCTTTGTTAACATGGATATTACTCTTTGTGGGATATCACTTTTATATGGACGTTTCTCTCTGCCAAATGCGTTCGTAATTTCCAGATGACGATTCACTGTTGGTGAAACTCGTGGACTTAAGAATCGCAGTAGATGGATCTGCAAGAGAGCTCAATTGGCTAGGTGAAGTGGTAATGGAAACGATGGTTATCGAAGCGTGTGCAAACTACTCATATGTCTACCGGTAAGCTTTGAATATCCGACTGCATCACTATAAGTTAATATCAATATTTTAAATATGGCAATAATTATATACACTCAAAACTATGCCGCTATGATCAGGTTTTTTGAGCTGTATCGATGCCTTACAACCCTGCTTGCAGGTAATTCCTCCAATTCAAAATTTGATGACAAATTGTACGGTGCGTCAATCGCTGGACAAGGCCTCTTGCTATTCGCTCACCCTTCAGATGTAATGGCTGCAAAGAGTTCTTGGAATGACATGTTTTTTGAGGTGAGTAAATTCGGGTGGAGGCAGTTGGACTTAAGGAAAATTTGAAGAATTGGCGTAATTAAGATGACCTCCTTCAATGCCGGCGCGCGGAATTAGAATCTTTTAAGTAACCGCATCTTTGCAAAATTACATCAACCCGGCCGAATATTTTCTATATTAAAGTTAACGCCTCTTTAAATGTCCCGAGAACGCAGTGAGGACGCTTTTGAAAGTTTATCACTAAGGCATTTTTGGTGCCTTTGATTCAAGAAGGCTACTAAGTTACTAAAGCACTAATTCGTATGAGCCATTTTAAGCGATTTATTCTCTATCCCAAATAAAATTTCAGGGATCTGCTTGAATCGATTGTTCAT
>LJIJ01003153.1:0-20893 GCA_001718145.1 Orchesella cincta | reverse complement strand
TATAAGCAGCTGTTGGATAATCAATTATAAAATTAATAACATACTGTTGATTTGGGTTATAAATATTCTGACAATTTTGGCAGATCACATAAGGGGTATGGATCTAAAATGTATCCTTCTGAACGTATTGCGGAAACAACTGGTTTGAAATGTTCCGATGAAATCGAAACGGGCTTCTTCGCATCGCTCTATGGGTACCATGGCAGAATGATTAATGCTGGCTGATGTGGTATAATTACAATCAACGATGATGTGTATAAAAAGTCAAGTAACAAACAAGAAAGGCAAACAGCAGGCGGCAAAATTGAGAAACTTTGTTTTTAACCACAAATAAGCGCACAGTTTATAACACGAAAATTTGAGGCAATTTGCCTCTAGTTTTTACACGAGGGCAAGACAATGTTATCACAAGGAAACAAAGGAAAGTTTGAATCACTTGAAATGAAAAAGCATATTGAGACAAACTGGAATTTTGTGACAATGTAGCAGGCCATCTAAAAGAGGCTGATTTACAAAAAAGTATTTCAAAAAAGTAAAATATAAAAATACACAAGACAACTTTTAGGGAAGGAGAGCTTTAGTAGAACAAAGGATGGGCTTAGATTTTATGGTAATCGTACCGACCGTTCATTATTATGTCCTATAGGTAGAATTCAACTCAGGCCTGTGCGACATTGACACGGTTTGTACCGGAAATCAGATATCTTGAAATTACTGCAGATACAAAGTATGCTAGCTCTAACTAAACGCCGGAATTAGACGAAACATTTTAGTTCATATTTGCTGTAATTATTTTTGGACACGTTGCTGGAGCCTTGTGTATTCTCATCGAGGCACGTCGAAAGATAATGAAAGCAACAATTTGTGTAATTAAGGTTGTTGTCAGCAATGTGAAAAAGTTTTTAAAATGTGTAAAATATGAAATAATGGTAACTTTAAGATTAGTTTCTAATATGATGAATTACCGACATAGTAAATAAGAGACTTTATATTGTCTCCCAATGCAAAATCATGATGATCACCACAGTCATATGTTAAGATAGCTCCAAAAAAGTAAAGTTTGGAACACGAGGGACAAGTAGGTTCTATTTTTATCCTGCACATAATGATAACTTACTTTAATTACTTCGTCGCTCTATCTATAACGAAGAAAGACATCTACATAACTTTCATGGAAAGATTGGACGACGAAGGCGTCATCCTCCAGATATTGCATAATTAACATTTGGCAATACTAGCAATTGGAACGAATTTGTTCAATAGCCTGATATTTAAATAACTGATATTTTAAATAAAATTTCGACTCACATTAGGGTGCCCATACTGATACAGTTGTAAAGTTAAATGAAAAAGACGAAAGAATCGCCACATTTGGATGAAAGGAACGAAAACTCTTGCAAACTTGCAAGTTAACTGTCTTAATAAAATGAAATAAAGGTTCAAGACAACAACCGATGGTACAAGAACGAATATTGAGGATTTTCTAAACTCGAGCACTTTTTACTATTATTTGCAATAAAAACGTGTTTTTATGCATACATCCTTTGACTTATTTACTTCCTAAAAATATCGGAGCTTTCGTATTGTAGAGCTAGCCCATGAGTCGCTATAAATGTGCAAAGTAAACATATAGCCTTAGTCAGCTGAAGCGGGTTTTTGCGGGCTAAATGCATGGAAAATTTTAATTCTAATTTAATTTAAAATTTTAAAGACACTTGACAGCCAACAAGCTGAGCAGCCTTTTTTAGCTTTTTCTATAGATTAAACAAATGTATTTTAATTTTCGAATGTAAAACCTTACAGGTTTTTTTGTCGCTCCACCTCTTGTTTTCAAAACCCTCGAATTTGTTCAATAACGCCAATGCTGAACTGGTACACCTATAGATGTACCACGACAGTACAAATATAGTCCACCTATATTTGAGTTATAATATAGAGTCCAAACGTTAGTAATAGGAATCTCGATTGCGACATGATTTTTTTCTTGACTTTTTATGTCATATCTTGATAGATCACGCAATTCTAAGACTACATGTTTTCTTCTTTTTTCGGGGTAAGTTGAGACACGCGAGTAGGGGCAACCGGAAGTTTGAACAACGAATCGCGATTTGCGCCTTCATTTATTGGCCGATTGACCTGAAATTTTGCATGCCATAACTTCAAAGAATTCCCCAGAGTGAATTTGAATCATTTTTGAAAATTCGAATATGGGCGGGAGTTATTAAAGTTTGAAAATTGAAATTACTTTTTGATTAAATCTGAGTATGGGATCATAATCTACACCCCTAGAATATGAGAATCCATATTTTATTTTTTGAAAATTTGACCGTTAGCAAAATTTCATATTTGGCGCCAAAGCTTCTTTGCATAAAATTAAAAATTTCTTTTCATAATAGTTAAATTACACAATAGGAAGCAAACCAAAAAAATTTCACCCAAATCCGTTGAAGTAGTTTTTGAGATATTCAAGTTTTAAATAATTAGCTCAAATGCTCCCGGAACCAACTAACCTAAATATCTCAAAAACTACTTAGCGGATTTGGGTGAAATTTTTTTCAGTTTGCTTCCTATTGTGTAGGCTAACTATTTATGAAAAGAAATTTTTAATTTTATGCAAAGAAGCTTTGGCGCCAAATATGAAATTTTGTAACGGTCAAATTTTCAAAAACAAAATATGGATTGTCTATATTCTAGGGTGTAGATTATGATCCCACTCAGATTTAATCAAAAAGTAATTTCAATTTTCAAACTTTAATAACTCCCGCCCATATTCGAATTTTCAAAAATGATTCAAATACACTCTGGGGGAATCCTTTGGTTATGGCATGCAAAATTTCAGGTCAATCGGCCAATAAATGAAGGCGCAAATCGCGATTCGTTGTCAAACTCCGGTTGCCCCTTCTCGCGTGTCTCAACTTACCCGAAAAAAGAAGGAAACATGTAGTCTTAGAATTGCGTGATCTATCAAGATATGACATAAAAAGTCAAGAAAAAAATCATGTCGCAATCGAGATTCCTATTACTAACGTTTGGACATGTATAATAACTATATAATAACTCCACTCTTGAGCTTACTGTAGTGTGTTTTAAACGAAACTCATCCAGCAATTTGCTGAAATGTTCTCTGTTTGCACTCCAGACATAATAAAACTTCAGAAAGTCTTTGCTTAAAACCATTTTCAGCTAAAAAGTCTCATAAAGAAACCCGTTATGTGTTTCAACAGAAACGTATTACACAATTACACTTGAAAATGTTCTTTTCAATTCTTTTCTTATTAAAATTTCTTCTTTGTTACTTTAAACACAAAAAGATTATGACAAAAAGCTTCTACAAATAGTTGTACTTCAACTGAAGAAGAATAAAAAAAGTTGAACCTGATCGCTTTTAAAACCAGTTCTTAAACACCTTTAGAATTATTAGCTTATACTTACAAACCCTTGTTTATTGCAATACAACATATATTAAAGCAATCGTGCATTAACAAAAAAACAATAATTTCTAAAATAAATTGTTAAAATATTTTGCCCTGAAAATGCAGAAATTTGCAAGTTGGTCCCAAACGCAAAATATACTATTACAACATTTTCGGGAACGCAGTGTTGAGTTTGTTTGGGAACAAAGGACAGTATTAACAAACACCATATTGTTCCAGTGCATCATCTTAGAGTGTATATTAATAAATTTTGATTTCCACAACTTGAAAAACGTTGTTGGCCACGCTAATCATGTCAACCACACTAGTCAAATTGTGGAACGGGTTCATGAGCTCATTTTTAGATTTAACGTAAATGTCACAACGAATAGTCGCCATTCGTCAGCCGACATCCTTTTAATTTCCGACCCTGCTTCCGCCATGTTGAATTTACAAGATTGGGATAAGGAATCATTCTTTTCAAAATTAAATCCTGCTAAACATAAAATTAAAATTCCAACAGCAATTGTTTTTGGCAATGAAAATTCTGGAGTTTTTTCCTCCAGAAGAATTATTCTGCCACTTTTCTCCGAAGGCCATACTATCTATGTGTTCTATGTTATGTATATATATCTCGGTGAGATTGCAGAGCCAGGCAACCAATGGCTCAGCCGGTTAAATCATACTGAACCCAAGAAGTAGTATGGCTTCGGAGAAAAGTGGCAGAATAATTGCTTCTGGAGGAAAAACTCCAGAATTTTCATTGCCAAAAACAATTGCTGTTGGAATTTTAATTTTATGTTTAGCAGGATTTAATTTTGAAAAAATGATTCCTTATCCCAATCTTGTAAATTCAACATGGCGGAAGCAGGGTCGGAAATAAAAGGATCTCTGCGACGAATGGCGACTATTCGTTGTGACATTACGTTAAATCTAAAAATGAGCTCATGAACCCGTTCCACAATTCGACTCGTGTGGTGTTGACATGATTGCGTGGCCAACAACGTTTTTCAGTTGTGGAAATCAAAATTTATTAATATACACTCTAAGATGATGCACTGGAACAATATGGTGTTTGTTAATACTGTCCTTTGTTCCCAAACAAACTCAACACTGCGTTCCCGAAAATGTTGTAATAGCATATTTTGCGTTTGAGACCAACTTGCAAATTCCTGCATTTTCATGACAAATTATTTCAAAATTTGATTTTAGAAATTATTGTTTTTTTGTTAATGCACGATTGCTTTAATATATGTTGTATTGCAATAAACAAGGGTTTGTAAGTATAAGCTAATAATTCTAAAGGTGTTTAAGAACTGGTTTTAAAAGCGATCAAGGTTCAACTTTTTTTATTCTTCTTCAGTTGTACAACTATTTGTAGAAGCTTTTTGTCATAATCTTTTTGTGTTTAAAGTAACAAAGAAGAAATTTTAATAAGAAAAGAATTGAAAAGAACATTTTCAAGTGTAATTGTGTAATACGTTTCTGTTGAAACACATAACGGGTTTCTTTATGAGACTTTTTAGCTGAAAATGGTTTTAAGCAAAGACTTTCTGAAGTTTTATTATGTCTGGAGTGCAAACAGAGAAACATTTCAGCAAATTGCTGGATGAGTTTCGTTTAAAACACACTACAGTAAGGCTCAAGAGTGGAGTTATTATATAGTTATTATACAGTCCAAACGTTAGTAATAGGAATCTCGATTGCGACATGATTTTTTTCTTGACTTTTTATGTCATATCTTGATAGATCACGCAATTCTAAGACTACATGTTTCCTTCTTTTTTCGGGGTAAGTTGAGACACGCGAGAAGGGGCAACCGGAAGTTTGACCAACGAATCGCGATTTGCGCCTTCATTTATTGGCCGATTGACCTGAAATTTTGCATGCCATAACTTCAAAGGATTCCCCAGAGTGAATTTGAATCATTTTTGAAAATTCGAATATGGGCGGGAGTTATTAAAGTTTGAAAATTGAAATTACTTTTTGATTAAATCTGAGTATGGGATCATAATCTACACCCCTAGAATATAGACAATCCATATTTTGTTTTTTGAAAATTTGACCGTTACAAAATTTCATATTTGGCGCCAAAGCTTCTTTGCATAAAATTAAAAATTTCTTTTCATAAATAGTTAGCCTACACAATAGGAAGCAAACTGAAAAAAATTTCACCCAAATCCGTTGAGTAGTTTTTGAGATATTTAAGTTAGTTGGTTCCGGGAGCATTTGAGCTAATTATTTAAAACTTGAATATCTCAAAAACTACTCAACGGATTTGGGTGAAATTTTTTTTGGTTTGCTTCCTATTGTGTAATTTAACTACTTATGAAAAGAAATTTTTAATTTTATGCAAAGAAGCTTTGGCGCCAAATATGAAATTTTGTAACGGTCAAATTTTCAAAAAATAAAATATGGATTGTCTATATTCTAGGGGTGTAGATTATGATCCCATACTCAGATTTAATCAAAAAGTAATTTCAATTTTCAAACTTTAATAACTCCCGCCCATATTCGAATTTTCAAAAATGATTCAAATTCACTCTGGGGAATCCTTTGAAGTTATGGCATGCAAAATTTCAGGTCAATCGGCCAATAAATGAAGGTGCAAATCGCGATTCGTTGGTCAAACTTCCGGTTGCCCCTACTCGCGTGTCTCAACTTACCCCGAAAAAAGAAGAAAACATGTAGTCTTAGAATTGCGTGATCTATCAAGATATGACATAAAAAGTCAAGAAAAAAATCATGTCGCAATCGAGATTCCTATTACTAACGTTTGACTCTATATTATAACTCAAATATAGGTGGACTATATTTGTACTGTCGTGGTACATCTATAGGTGTACCAGTTCAGCATTGGCGTTATTGAACAAATTCCGAGGGTTTGAAAACAAGAGGTGGAGCGACAAAAAAACCTGTAAGGTTTTACATTCGAAAATTAAAATACATTTGTTTAATCTATAGAAAAAGCTAAAAAAGGCTGCTCAGCTTGTTGGCTGTCAAGTGTCTTTAAAATTTTAAATTAAATTAGAATTAAAATTTTCCATGCATTTAGCCCGCAAAAACCCGCTTCAGCTGACTAAGGTGTAATTTGCACATTTATAGCGACTCATGGGCTAGCTCTACAATACGAAAGCTCCGATATTTTAGGAAGTAAATAAGTCAAAGGATGTATGCATAAAACACGTTTTTATTGCAAATAATAGTAAAAAAGTGCTCGAGTTTAGAAAATCCTCATATTCGTTCTTGTACCATCGGTTGTCTTGAACCTTTATTTCATTTTATTAAGACAGTTAACTTGCAAGTTTGCAAGAGTTTTCGTTCCTTTCATCCAAATGTGGCGATTCTTTCGTCTTTTTCATTTAACTTTACAACTGTATCAGTATGGGCACCCTAATGTGAGTCGAAATTTTATTTAAAATATCAGTTATTTAAATATCAGGCTATTGCAACAAATTCGTTCCAATTGCTAGTATTGCCAAATGTTAATTATGCAAATATCTGGAGGATGACGCCTTCGTCGTCCAATCTTTCCATGAAAGTTATGTAGATGTCTTTCTTCGTTATAGATAGAGCGACGAAGTAATTAAAGTAAGTTATCATTATGTCTTTGTCTATGCCATCTTAACATATGACTGTGGTGATCATCATGATTTTGCTTTGGCAGACAATATAAAGTCTCTTATTCATCATATCGGTATTTCAGCATATTAGAAACTGTTCTTAAAGTTACCATTATTCATATTTCACACGTTTTAAAAACTTTTTCACATTGTGACAACAACCTTAATTACACAAATTGTTGCTTTCATTATCTGTCGACGTGCCTCGATGAGAATACACAAGGCTCCAGCAACGTGTCCAAAAATAAGTACGGCAAAAATAACTAAAATGTTTCCGTCCAATCCGGGTTTAGTTAGAGTAGCATACTTTGTATCTGCAGTAAATTCAGATATCCGATTTCCGTACAAACGTTCAAATGCCGCAACAGGCCTGAGTTTTGAATTCTACCTATAGACATAATAAGAACGGTCGGTACGTTACCATAAAATCTAAGCCCATCCTTTGTTTCTACTAAAGTCTCCTTCCCAAAAGTTGTCTTCGTGTATTTTTTATTTTTAACTTTTTTGAAATACTTTTGTAAATCAGCCTCTGTTAAGATGGCGCTACATTGTCACAAAATTCCAGTTGTTCAATATGCTCTTCATTTCAAGTGATTCAAACTTTTCCTTGGTTTCTTTGTGATACAAGTCGTGCCCTTGTGTAACACGAGAGCAAATTGGCTCAAATTCGTGTTTAAACTTTGTGCTTATTTTTGTGTTAAAAACAAGTTTCTCAATTTTGCCGCTGCTGTTTGCTTCTTGTTTATACTTGACTTTTTATACACATCATCGTTGATTTGATTATACCACTCAGCATCATAATTATCTGCATGTACCCATACATGCGATGCGAAGTAGCCGTTCGAATGTTCATCGGAACAGTTCAAACAGTGTTTCCGCAATACCAGAAGGATTTAGAATCAAGACCCCTTATTGATCTGCCAAATTGTCAGAATATTTATAACCAAAATGACAGTAGTCATAATTTAAATTGATTATCCAACAGCTGCTTATAATGCCATAGAGGAATCACCTTTCTTGGGGCGACCATATTGTACACATTATCATTTTTGTAAGCATTGCTTATAATTACAGCCAAAAGAAGAATTGAACCGGTTATCAGTCTAAGGGCTCCATTTTTCATTTGATTGACAGTAAAAGCATCTCCTTGTTCCAAAAGAACAAATACAGGTGCAAGAAAGATTTTAAACTTGAGGGACTTCAGGAATGCATGTGTTGTTAACAAGATGTTAGTATGTATCATACTGCTGACAATTTCTGCAAAGTTTAAAATTATAGGACATATGGCAACAAAGAAAATCAATATTACTAACCAAATGTAACTATCAAAAACACGAAAGAGTTCCCGAAACGCAAATGGCTGCTTTAACTCTGTGCCACAGCTTATAAATCCATAGATTTGATGTGAGTCAGCTACAGAAATTGGGTAACCAAGTGTGTTTGAAAACCAATTGTCATTGTTATCAAAGCTTACAGGTGATAAGGTAGAATATACGATGTGTAAATCCAATATTTCTTTATTTATTTCAATCAATTTTGATCTTTCTGCTTTACTACTCCGACATTGCACAAGTTCCATAGGATTACCTGTCGAATAAAGGTTTTGTAATACAAAAGTGTAATTTTTTAGACCAGCAAGCCACATATTTAGCACTTTCTCAGCAAAAACCATTTTGCTGTATTCGCGTCGAAAATAAACTGGCCGGATGTGTCCTTTGTATTTTGCATAGCAACATTTTATAAAAATTCGGAAAAGGTTTCATCTAAAATATACTGGAAAGCAGAAATTTCGAATAATTGTGTCTCATGGTTTCGAGCTTTTAAGTTCCTATTTAATCGTATTATACACTTATTAGGGTTCCATGACGTTGTAACAAATGTTTGCCGATTTATCTTAAAAGGAATATTAATGTAGTTTTTACAGTTCACTGCTAGCGAAGCAGTCATTACAATGTATGTGCTCTGCAAAATCGGGTTGATGAGACCCAGTCTGTTGCGCCAAAGAGCCTTTTAACCAATGGTTAACTATATTGTCAGACTGCAGTCCAAACTATGCATATTTTTCCACAGCCATTCGTCGTAATCAATACATTTACGGGTGAGAATGATTGTGGGATATTTTCTACGATACGATAGTCAAAGCGAAACATCGGTGGTATTTTCCATGCGTTTTGGTATCTGTCTTTGATCGAATATTTAAAATTGTATCTCAGGGGCAAAGTGCTACCTCCACTTCACACACTTCCACATTTTAGACTTCATCAAAAATCTATGTATATCAAGCGTTGAGCAAGTATGTATTCCCTTTTCGAACAGGTTTGAAATAAAGCAAGGTTTGTACCATTTACAATGGCTAGTAGCATTGGTCGAGAATGAACATGCCGTAGAAATTGTAACAATGTATTTTTTGTTGAGGGCAAGTCGTAGTTGACGTAGAATAACGGGATGCTCCAACCAAGGCAAATCAATCCCTTGAAAGTTTGTCATGTGTATAAAGCAGTTGCGGAAGGGATACAAGTATTCGTTTAGATTTTGGATAACTTCACCTTGCACGTTTTCAGCTTCGGACTTTATTTGTAAAAGCTTGCTTTCATAACTGAGTTTTTTATTTTCTTTGCGACAAATTCCATAGAAGCAAGAAATGGGTTGGGCGTGACAATCTCTGACGTTGAACTAAATTGGTCGTAAAGAACCAAAAGACAACTAATATGCGTTGGTATAATTCATCGTGATGTTATTTAAATTTGTTCAAAACTGTGCTTTCCAACTGTATTTTTGCTTGTGTTTATGTTAAACTGTTAAATGTAATAATTTGAAGCAGGCAGATTACAAGCTTCTACACGAAGGTGGAATGACGAAGGAGAAGCTTCGCATTTAGAAGAAATTGAATTCTAGCCATGTAAAAATCAATTTTCTTGGAAGTATTTCCTAGACTTCAACTGGCAAACCATATGAACTTCAACAAACAAAAAGCTAAACCACGTATGCATATAAGATTTTAAAAAACTCATTTTAGTAATAGCTGAAAATCGTTTATAAATTATTAACCTACCTCTAGCAGCTAAGGAATGTTTTAAAACATTTATGCCATGAGCTAGATTAAGCAAGCGTAATACGCCAAATACTGACAAACATGCAATCGGAGAGAATATGCTTCGACGTTTTATAAAAAGGGGATGTGCTAAATAATTTTGTAATATTAAATTTAATTTAACCAAGATAGAGCCCTGTTAGAGCACTTCTCATTTGCTTTAGTTTTTATTTAGTTAACACACATTATAAATGTGATGTAATAAACTTGTTTTTTTTATAAAAATGGTGTCCATTTTTATGGAGATGGATCAAATGATGTTGTTCTTGAGTTCTTTTCTTTAAAAATAGTCACAGATTACATAGTTTACTTTGCGGTACGCTACAAACGCATAATACATTATGTTTTACAGTCTAATTGTTTGTTTACATTCTATATTTTTTGTAAACAACGGTATTAATGGTAGTTTAAATCACAACTCTATGATTTTTAAACCAATTAATTAACCTCTCAAAACTGTTTCCGTGCACTTTTTGATGACTTCTACCAAAACTAGGGTCCCTATCCAGAATGACCAAAAGCCGGGTATTATAATGCTGATTCACAATTTTGAGGTGGATTTAGAACAAGCAATGTAACTCCTTAGTAGATTTTTGTTTTCGGTAATTTCCCCCACATATTTCAATGCCTAGCAAGCTTTTATATCAACTGGAATATTATTCTAGAGAATCAACTACGTCGTGGAAACTTTTCTAAGCCCCTATCTTTACTGCCAACTCTAGGAACTTTACTCAAACAGAATTTGAATGCATTAGAACAGTTCCTTCTGGCATTCTGGAAGACAAACATGTGCACATTATGATGCAACGTATTATGCAAACGCATAGAGTAATATAAAAAATATCTTATAAAACAAGAGGTATGAAGTTATGGAGAAGATTTCGACCTGACGTATCCAGCGATCTGCCAACCACAAGCCAGTGGACGTGCACACCAGCCAATCAGAGGCCAGTAGACGGCAGAAGAACACACAAGATGCGGCACCTGATTGGCTGATCGCACGATGCCCCCAAGACGGGAAATTTAACGTACCACCATACCTACTGTTTTATAAGATATTTTTACGTTACTCTATGATGCAAACGTCATAAAATTAACCATAACGCGATAGATGGTTTATTATGCAGCTTTATGAAATTAAATTGTATCATATCATTTTCCAGATTTCTCACTCAAAATGCAGTACCATTATGCAAATTTAAAAAAAAGGTAAATACACAAATTTTGTTCGAATTGCAGTGCTGAAAAGTAACACCGTACTACTAAAACTAGTACGTCTTGCAACTATACATATATGGTGTATATAAAGAGTCAAAAATAATAACGAGCAAAGTACGTAGTCGATGCAACACGGAATTGAACCACTTGAGTTACAAATTGTAGACATTTATAATAACCAGTATTCCCAAAATATTGGCCTTGAAAAGGCTGTTTTTCCACCAATGTCCATTTCACATTCCTGATTTAAACTGAAATTGGATTAAAATTTTTGAATTATTTGTGCAATTTCAGCAAAAGTATTAAAACTTACCGGGTTTGTGGTCTTTCCTGAATTGTAGCAAACCGTTCAAAAACAAAACCATGTCTGTGTTGTTTTCGTTACAAGCCATTGAAAATGCTTTAGACTGCACTGTTCCGACAATGTTGAATGCAATCAATATTTTTGTCATTACATCCTCAATTTTTCCTATCTTGGCTTGAAGAAGTATAACGGCTACTAGAAAATGAAACGCGTAGTATTTTAATTTATCCTGCCAATGAGCTCTGTTATCCTTCACAATACATTTAAATTTATTTTCCGATTTGTCCCAGTAAAAGTTGGCAGCTCCTGACAGAGAACCCAATTTGGCCGTGACTAAAAAAAGTTTGAAGTTTTGAGACAACATTTTTCAAAATTACAGTGAGCCGAATTTGTGCTTCTTCTGATATACTTCTGTGAGGTCTCCCTTTTCTATTCGTTTGTAGCAAACTAAATCCGACTTACGGGTAATTAAATAGGAAGCTAAATTGGCTGACAGTTTACCACTATAGAACAAAGTATTTCTCTGACAATGTATTAAGTTTAGAAAAGGTCGGTTAATAAATTTTCTGCTGGCCGATATTCGAATAGATATATATCCAAGTAAACACTCATAGCAATAAAAAAGCTAAATTCACTTCTTAGCTTAATGCATATGTATTAAACCTCGCTGGAAACTTATGGAGCTCTTCTTTTTGTTTATTAAAAGCGACGAATGTTGAAAAACGAAAAACCAAATGCACCATAAGTCGTCCAATTTCGAAGGACGTTTTTGAGATGTGAAATGACAGTTTTGACTTATTGGATGTCATTTTTGAGATTTTGAATAACATTTTGTACGAACTCAAATGACAATTTATATGACATTGATTGACATTTGTACGACTTTGAATGACATTTTTGAGACACCTAATTTTCGAAAATCTGAACGTTGCAACGTTTGATCCGACTTGGTGCCAAAATCTATAACGCGTAAAAAAGCTGCTTTGCTTGAGGTATTTTTCTAATAAATCCAGTTTGTCCAAAAATGGAACTCCTCCAAGACAGTCTCCGGTGCACAAGATGACAACCTTATTAAATTGCACTCTGTTTACTCTTCTGTTCTCTTTTAAATAGCTTTTGACACAACATCCTCCAGTTTATCTGACTCATTGTATTCTTGCCAACGAAGGGATGCAACTTGGACCATTTGCCCGTCTGATACATTCTGAACATATTAATTTCCCATTCCGGGTCACGGTATATTTCATCTAAAATCGTAAAATAGGACCTGCGCACAATGCCCATGTAACAGTCTACAAGACTTCTTGATATCTTAGGGTCACGCCCAAATATTTTAGTTCTCGAAGAAAAAGAAAGGGGCAAAGCAAGTCAAACTTAGTTTGATTTAGTGTTTCATCTATAGTTTTTGGGAAATCTGTTAGTATTGGTTCAGCTGTCATGAACGAATACAGGGATGAATTGAACTGCCTCAATAAAATTAGAGAGAATCCAAATCACACTAAAAAATGTTCCGATTCTACCAATTTTCTTTAAAACCGATTCATCTTGTTCAAGAAAACCGAAACTTGCCAAAGAAGAACCTCATCTGTTAGCTTCTTTCCTGCCAAGATAAACCAAAGTGAAATGCCAACAGCCGCAACCAAAATGCAAAGCCAAACATCTAATGGAATGGATCCAAAAATGCATTAAGATGTGCATCAAACAAGCCACTTCCGGAAAAGTACTTGAAGTGAAGAATCATATGATTTTGAACAAAAGGAAATATATTTCCAAATGGGGAAATAAAGAGGGTCACTTATTAAAAGGAAAGGAAAGGAATGAATAAATTCGCATGTATCAAAGTCAGAGCAGTTTACATGCTCAAAATAAGCTTCAAAAATCTGACAGAACCTATTTTAGACTTTGGTTTCACGTTGTGAAATTGATTGACGGACAAGCTCGTTTGGTACCAGCACCTTGACGGTTAGTATCAAAATGGAAAGATTGCGGAGTGTTCTTTTCGCCAAAATTTAAATAATTTTTGTAAAGATGTCGTTGAGCTTAGTGGTAAATCATTCAAAACTATTTGAAACTTTGACGAGGTGCCTTGTTTGCATTTTAATCCGTATCCCAAACACGGCACAACTCCAATTTTTACACTGCCAACCTCAAGTTCTACGAAAAGCAAGAGCAGCGAAGTAGAAACTGGTGTCACATACCAGTTGTCTAAATCCGATAATAAAATTTGCTGATAAACGGATGTACTCGAAACAATCACGGTTGGATACTTTCTATTCTTTGTTTTACCTAACACTGTAGTTTCCGTCTGTAAAACACGGTTGCTCATATCGATGCAGGGAATACGAAGTCAGAAATCAACAAAAAATCTGCTTGTGAAAGCGTTGGTTACAATGATGTGTGCCTGCGCCTCTAGAATCAATTCATAGGCTTTTGTTCTTACGTCATCGTTATCGGCCCACCAAGATAGTTTGCGCTGTTTCTCTTCAAGCCTTTTCCAATCAAAAGATAGGATTATACATTGTAAAACAATGCACCGGGTCAATGTTGTCAGAGTCAATTCATTGAATTCGGCCCATATGAATTCTACAGTTGACCTGCCAAAATGATTTATCAACGTGTCTTGCACTTTTGACCACGCACCAGTTTCTACTACTTGCGCCATGTTCAAACTAAATAATAACTTAAATTGAGCATCCGAGCTTGTAGTATAGCAGATTGTTGCTAATTCCAGTTTTTAATCTAAACTAATAATTTATTATAATAAGTATGGGTTTAAGTTTTTATACCAATTACTACATATATGCAAGTTGTGCGTTCTAATAATTTCATATTTCACGATTGGGCACTCTTGAGTACTTCATTTTATTGGCTCGTTCCAAAATATTTAAAGTCTTAACATTTAGCTATGACTAACCAGAAGACTATCTAACACACTCACCCAACGTATTAAAACAATACAGAAATTGATAAAATGACAAATTGTTTTTAAGGTTTACGCAGCAAAACTTTCCAGCGATTAACATTGATGTAGATGCATATAAGGTTTAAGCGTATTTAATATTTATTTCTAAAACATTAATGGCATTACGTGGTTTTAGAATTCGAAATTATTATAAAAAACCATCATTCGTGTTATGGCAAATATAAATTGTCAATTAAATGAATAAGTAAATTGATGAGATTAACCTACTACTAAATGACAGCCTCGAGTACAAATTTTTCAATTTTCCTTGCCAATATCACAAACGAGCACTTGTGGAAGAAGTAAATTTTTATTGTCAGAAGATATGTCCAATTCGTAGCGGGACCAGAAAATTTGGACACCAAACCTTCAAAATTCTCAACCTGTCAAAAAACCAAGTATTTTTATTAAAGACCTGGAGCCCGGGGGCAAGAAACTTCGGATGCCCCTGGATTGTATATTATCTCATATTAAGAAGTAAATGTACAAATTTGTGAGTTTTAGTTGATCGAGAAGTTAATTTAAAAAAAATTCTCGTGAAACTAATGACTACATTAGTTGCATTTTCGTTTTGGCATGCAACATAAGGTTTAGTCTCATTTATCTGCATATAACTCAATTATAATTTACAAATTTCTAATACAAACAGATTCTCCCCCAGCTGTGTCAAGCGACACAATGACACGTATTTTTGATGTATTGGCCTAAGTTACACCATTTAAAAAAATACTTAAACCACTTTGTCAAAGGCAAGTTAATTCACGTCGTCAACATTCAGCAATTGAAGTTCTGATTCCAGTAAGTCTTTGTTGTAACATCGTACTAAATAAGTAGTTTGTATAATCTTTTTATTACTGCGTAGCGGCAGACAACTTGTCAAATAGAGAGGAGATAACTTATTTTCAAGTTTTGGAAAAAATCACGAAAATTATTCGCCATTGGTAGATTCTGCTTGTTATAAATGTTGTTAATGTTATTAAACTTAATACTTATCAAATGGCACCGTAAAAGGTTCGCCAAATACATTTAAACAAAGGTTAACATCTCTTAATATACTTATAACTAGACCGGTCCATCGCATTGATCGCATATAAATACATGTTTCTTATGCGTTCGCGAGCTTTAGCCAAACTTTGTATGTGAACGTTGGTCACAAATGGAGTCGTTTAAAACCATGTTGTTACCACATATTTTGAGGTTTTAGCACATATCACATATGTAGTAACATATTTTGGCTTTTGCAGCCAAATTGGCCGTTATTTTCAAATTTTAACCTGTTTTACGAATTTTTTACAACAATTTCAGAAATTTTTCTTTGAAATTTTGTTTTGACAGTCTAAAATATGTTACTAAATGCCCAAATTTTAATCTATACTACTTAAAAATGAATATTTAAGCGTTAAAGAATACATGAAGTCACTTTTGACACAAAATATTCAGATTTTGTGTCATTTTAAGCCAATTTTAAACGATTTTAACCACATATTTGACCACATATTTCGCTGCTGTTGAACAATATGTCAATTGAACACACAAAATCCACGTATCTCAGGATAACAAAAATAAGTATGCTCAACAATTTACTCCAAGAAGTGAAACCCCTAATTCTAAAAAGCTTGTTGAAGCTATGCGGTTTTACAAAATTTCGGGACGAAAGCAAAATTTTCCGAAACTATTAAAATTAAATTCGTTTGGCATTTTGTAGCGCCATACTTGAATCCCACAGCTTTTCAAAATCAACTTTCTGCATTAACATAAATTGAAAAGGCGACCATTCAACAAACTCCCCGATGGTGACCCAAGCCCCACCTCAACTTTGACCAGTGTTTTCTCAAATTTGTTGAAAGACATTTATATGTTAACAACAGATCTTAATTCCACAGTTTGCAACTTGCAACTACAAATTGCAACAGTTACTGCCCAGTCTTGACTTTGTCAAGCTCAAAATGATTTAACTGATGCTTATCGATGACCCGTTGTGAAATGTTACCCACACTTGTAAACGGGGTGCATTTGGATGCCTGATTTAACTTTAAATCTTTGCTGATATCACAAAACCATACTAATTTGTGTATAAATTACGAGCGCTTGAAGTTACTTCCAACATTATTAAATTTTTACTCAACTTGTATACAGTTAGATTCACTTTTTTATAGATCCTTAAAGAATCGTTTCTTTCGACAATATGGATGGGATAGAAAAGTTGCTTATTCGAAATCGCATCTATCCAACGGAGCATGTTGCAGTAATACTGTTTTGTGAATATGCATTGGGCTGGTCAAATTAGACACCGTGTTAATTAGATAAACTTGTCAACACATGACGATATATTTAGCAGTTTGACTTGTTTGCCTTAACACAGCAAATCAAGAGTGCCATTTCTGGTAATGTTATTGTTGAGTCTATTCGGCAGCTGATGGCTAGGTCGGCCGCCAGGTGGTAAATTCGACTACCAGCAGCGTAGGCTGTATTCAGCAAAGCCGGCTACCGGTGAGTGGCTGTTGCGGAATGACCAGTTATATTAATTAAGCATTTCAGAATTTTTTTACAGATTACTATATCGCTGCCTTAGAAGCAGAAGGCTTTTACTTAAAACGTTGGGAATTACAGACTCCGCTTACAAGATATGTAGATAAACTACAGAACCCTTCTACTTACTTTAGAGATCTCGTGCAGAACCCGCTTAGTGATAAGTTAATGTTTTTCAGGAGAAGCAAAAAACCAAACTAGTGTCGAAATTGGTTTTTAATTCTTTATCTATATTATTTTAATACTTTCACTCTGAGCCATTTTTACCTTGGTAGAGCTTGGCAATCGACTTCTAATTGGGATTATTTTACTTCCACCAGATCAAAATAATGATTTTTCTCTCGTTTTCTGGGACTCAGTTTACAGTCGATGGAGGCAATATTTCTCACGTAAAAATCCACAATGCAATATATAATCATAGACAATGAGGTATCAAAATGCGCAGAATTTTGTAAGAAATTCAATGAACACAAAATCTCAGTATGCCCTGATAAAAGTGTAAACGGATTCTGCACGAGATCTCTAAAGTAAGTAGAAGGGTTCTGTAGTTTATCTACATATCTTGTAAGCGGAGTCTGTAATTCCCAACGTTTTAAGTAAGAGCCTTCTGCTTCTAAGGCAGCGATATGTAGGACTACTTAATTAAAGTCAATGAAAATTTTTCCTTCAAATCTCGGATTTAGGATTGGTTTAGCACTAACCATTAGTAACAATTAATGACAAAGTTAAATTGGCAAAGTACATAAAAACTGCAGAAATTTGTAGATCAAGATTTCAAATTTACCAAAAATGCTGAGTTACGAAATTTATGTAGTAAGTAGCTACATTCATTCAAATTTGAAGTATACGTTCTGGGTTTCAATGACAATCTTAAAAACTAATGAGCCCATAGCTTCTTTTATTGTACAAACTAAATGCGAATGTGATTTTTATTCTCTCCTCTAACAAACGTCCTTTTAAAGAAAAAAATGCTTCTGATAACGGATGTGGATAAATGGAACATCCGTTCTAATGCAACACCATTTATTAAGCGGTTTTCCTCGTAATGTGCAAATACTTTGTTATGAAGAAGTAGTATTTAAACTACAGGGGGTGGAGTGAATTCTAAGAGATTTGCCATTACTTTTAAATATTCTCTACTGTTTTATACAATCTGTAAACTTAAAAAATTGAAAACAACGAGAAGTATTCATTTTGTAGCAATGGCAGTAAAGGACAGATAACTGTCAATTTGTTATTAACAGTTTTTTCATTCAACCTATGCTAGGGAAGAAACGGTTTCCCAGGTGCAAACCGATGACAATCAGCCTTGCGAAAGTACAGCAAAACGCAATGGTCTTGTAGTCGTTTGCAATGGAGCAATTTACAGGATTTGGAAAATGCTTTGAAAACCTGCCGAAAGTTAAACGATACTATCATTAGTTACCTACTAATAAGAGAGTCTAACTTAACGCGGATTCCTAATTCATTGTTTGAAGGTAAGCCAAGATATTAACCATTTTCTCATATGACTAAGTAAAGCTGGAGACTAAAACTAAAATGATTTTTCACTCATGTACATACACTACTTTCAGGTTTAACGTAATGTTTTGCCGAAACTTTATGTCAATGACCCCTGAGAGGTCAGTTCAAATTTGAAATTTTGTCATTTGACTTGCATGTATCGGAGTTGCCGCACGCAAATGAAAGTTTAGACCGAACCAGACTTCTTTTGTGTCTGATGTTGATCACATCAAATAGAAAACCATCTTGTTGACCATCTTTCGCTGAGTTAAAGTTTAATTATCCATTACTTCTAATTTTAAAAAGCGTTTTCTTGAGAGTGCCAGCAAGTTGACTATTTCCCCTTTATTTAACACGTTAAAAAAGTGTCCTGCCAGCAGTGCTAGGAAATAAAGTTGAGCCCGAATTATACCACCTAGAAAGTCAGGTAAATCGTCTGTGACATCTGCATCGATTAAGGCTCAACATTTCGATGGAGTTATCAGTCAACTCTTCAAGGTTCTGGATAAATCGGAGGTGGAGTATCAGCCAATCAGAGTCCCTTTCGTGATCTTCGAGCCTACGAGCTTTTAGCGTTACTAGGGCTAAATGCACTATTTACTGACGCGCTTCACTTAACTAATGTTCTTCACTTAATGACTGAAAAAATGATTGCATGATTTCTAAGTTACTTTGGTAAATAAAGCATGAAACAGACCGTTAAATATAAGACACTTAGTTGTTCGGAATACGGGCCTTGAAAACGTTAGACGACAATTCGTTCGAAGGACTAAAACAAAATTGGAAATGCTTGATTTGTCCCATAATAATTTAGATCAGATTTCCACCGAGAACCTACGGTACCTTCATGTGACAAGATTACTTTCTCTTAACAACAACAATATCTGGTACATCGATGCAAATTCGTTTGACGGAATGAGATCGCTGACTCGTTTGAATCTTTTCGATAATAGATTTACGAAATCGACGCAAGCGCTTTTGCTGATCTCCACAAGTAAGTTGGCTGAGTAGCTTCAAGTTCATTTTTTGCGCTTTAACAAAATATTTAATTTGGTTGTCACAGTTTGGAGCACCTCTATTTGGTGCAAATCGTCTTCAAAATGTTTCCGACCGAAGCCTTGCAAAAATTTATTGAATCTGGTTACTCTTAAACTTCACAAAAATGCAATACAAACAATATCAGAAGGAGATTTTGTGGGATTGGACAGCCTAGAGATCTTGACACTAGCTTGATAATTACATTATAGAACTGGGCCCAAAAGCATTTCATCCCTTGAAAACAGTTCAAGCACTGGATATGGATGGAATGGAATGATTATTAATTGCAACGCCTTTAGTGGTCTAGAGTGTATGCTTTCTAATTTAAGTTTAATAAAATGAGTTCAAATCAGTTATTTGTCTTAATTATTTGTTTGTGTCTGTACATTCAGATTCAATGCGTTGGCCCTAAAAATGGGGAACAATGACATCTCGGAAGTACCACTGATCTTCCTTTAAGGAAGCAAAAGCCTCAAGAACTGGATTTGGAACAATAACGTTCTCAGAAAAAAAAAACGGAAACGCGTTTTGATACTTTTGCCAGGTACTGTGAGATGGGCTTCACCTTCACCCCATAATAATACCTCTAACTACGATAATCTTGCAATTAGTTCTTAGATATCTGTTCGAAGCTTAATAATCTGCTTCATGTGCATTTTGAAACAATAAATAGAATCAGATCACTTCCCAATTGGTGATCTTTGATGACATGAACTCATTAGAGAATTTCCTTTTTCTCAGGAAATAATCAAACTTTAGAACAATTGATACCAAAACACTGTAATCATTAAATAACGGATAACCACTATATGTCTTTTATGTTCAAGGGTAAATTTCAGAAAGCTTCCCCACACAACGTAGTTTTACTGCTAAAGTAAAATGCTATTTTAAATACACTCGTTTTTATTATTTTTGTTCTTTTGCCCCAAAGGAAATCCGCTTCATTATGCGATTGTCGGTCTGCTTGTCGCCGTTACAAAGCAAGAGCTTGCTAAGCTACGCCTTTAAAACTGACTGCGGCCGTTGCTCCGAAGACTCAAATGCCGGTGACTGAAACGAGTAAAATATTCAACCGGTTAGCCGAAGAAGTTAAGTTGTTAACCAAATTTGCCAGCATAAAAATATTTCTCAATAATCGCGTCTTGTACCATGAATTTAACATACCGGTATGATTAAACTTTATAAAGCTCCTACATATGTTCCTTCTCTGCG
>LJIJ01003152.1:0-20902 GCA_001718145.1 Orchesella cincta | reverse complement strand
AGTTTTGTGCCGCGCACACGACAACTTCAGCCCCTAGCTAATAAATTAAAATTCGAAGTGCGGTTCTCTTCTCTACTCAATTTTAAGCTCTCGCGTTCCCCAGGATTTTAATGGATTTATCGTGAAAAGAAAAGAATAATGATCCCACCCGGTTTCCATCAATGCTCCTATGGGCATGTGGGAGTTTTTCTCAAGGTTTAAAATATCACCCTTCTGAGATTTCTCGTGAGATTCCAGCCAAAATGAAAAATGCTTACCGCACAATGATATATCCAAAGGTTTTGGTAGTGTTGTCGTTGTCAGTGGGATCTTTCCAGCAGTCCTAGAGTGTTCTTTGTCACCAGTCCAAAAAAATTATTTGGTATGAAAACACGAAAGACTGACTTGCATGAAAAATCTAACTTCTCAGTTTCTCACATGTGCATGATCATCATCGTTAGCAGCACAAAGAAGCTCACTTCACTCTTTTCATTTTTTCTTTATTAGTCACGCTGAGCTGAAGTAATGTAAATTGCACCACAATCCATATACGTCGTGTATGAGTCAAAGAAAAGAGTCATTCCCACAGTTCTTCGTACAATCACCAACTTACTCACTCGTTTCTTTCAATATGAAAGTGACAAAAGGAGAGCAGCAAGCAGCAAACTTCCAGAAATATATTTTTTTCATGGAACGCAACTAATTTAGAAAGCCCAGCTCGGGAACAAAGTACAAGATGCAAAAATGCAGTCACAGGAATTTTTAGTGATGTCGAGATAATGACACTGGCACTGAACCAATGACTTTTATGTCTCCACTTGAATAGAAACCACAATAATACAGCATAGCACCATTAAAACATTAGCACTGGCAGGAAAGAAAGGAAGCACTCCCTTGGTTTGTTAATGGTGGTGACGATGACAGAGAACTGAGAGTTAAATGGGAAGTGACGAATATCTCAAAACTCAATGCATGCAAATACGAACACAACACACACTCATGCTCATACAATTCGATTCAGGATTTCACAGCATGTTTTCAAGGAACTGAAGCGAGAGTTGTGAAGGATAGAGAGTATGCAATGTTACCTACCATATTAAATGTATATCCAACCAACAAACCAACGTCGAATCCTTCTCATTCTCATCAGCTTAAAAGCTCTCTGTACTGACTACATCATCATCATCATCATCAATTCATCGTCGTCATCCTCCTGTCTCCGTACAAGAGAGCAACAACAAGTCATTTGAGTTTGTAAGCAAAGTACCAGTAACCAAGATGAAACTAAGGACGCTGCTGCTGGCTGAGACCAAGAGTCGGCTCTGCATATATATGCTCAGGACAGGATCACATCATCACGACTATTCAAAATCTCAAGCGTAATAAAATACATGGAATGAAACACGCATGCAGGAATATAAAAACTACTTAGCCTTCGTTAGGTATCAACTTGTAGGTGGTACTTAGGTATTATAGCTACATACCTTTTATTCTATATACAATCTCGAGTTTTGCTTGCAAACTCTTTGTACATGTAAGGCGAAAAATTTATAGGAGAAAGATGAACAGAAGTAATACACACATCAATACTTGAAATTGCAATATGTACGAAAAACGAATAGGAATCTGCCATACAAAAAAATAACACAGGAAGGAATACATTCTTTTTATATCCTCTCACGAATGAACAACATCAGTCAGTAATAATGACATACTTACCTTACTGCTCTTCTCTGTTGTAAATATGTGACGCTGCTGTTGCTGAACCAAACCAAACTACTATACTGATTCAGATTTGCTACAAATGAAATATCTTTATCTCACATCACAACGAGCGAGAGAGAGACTTAAATCTGATAATAGCATGTTCATAGTTGCTGCTTCCTTTGACAATCTCCCTTGTATGATGTTTAGAAATAGTTCGTATTTGTATGGCAAAAGGAGATTATAATTATGTACATACTTCAGCTTTATTCATGTATTATGGCTTGTCAGTTGTCAATAATCTAGAGTGCGTGCTGTAGAGCAGATATCATTCATTTTACTAATTTTGCACACCAGCCCAAGGAACTCCCTGTGGGGTTTTTTAGCCCTGGGAAATAAGACTTTTTATGGGTTTGGGAAACAAATTTTTAAAAAACCCACGGGGAATTTTGACTTTTTTTAAAAAAAGTCAATAGGCGTGGTCTTCATTATGATTGGTTCTTTCATTCATCTTCAATCATGCATTATTCTTGTTTCATACTGCATGAATTTGATTACCATACGAATTTTACTGCAAGGATCAATGCCTGTACTTACATCAAATGAGCTCTTGTATACAAAATTCTCACCCTACTTTCAATTTCGAAATTCTCACCCTACTTTCAATTTCGAAATTCTCTGTAGGTGTAACTGCTAAAATTGTATAAGTTTAAATTTTCTTATTATAATAGTGACCAATTTAATAGTTTCATATTATCATTAAAATTCGGTTACGAAAATGAGTTTTCGGTTGGTTGGATCCGACCCGGATTCACAGGAAATTCGGAATCTACTTGGTAAGTGTACATTTTAATTATCGAGTTAGCATATCACATAGGTTTATGTTTATACTTATTGAAAGATTACGGTTTAGACAGCCTAGAAAGCGAAGATGAAGATGCTTTAAGTAACTACTCCCCGGTTCACAGTGAGCTAGAAGACTCCAGCAACGAAGAGAGTGAAAGTGACACACAACCCGAAAGTTCCAACGGGCAAACCAGTGTGGAAATCAACTCAACTGGAAATGATTCCGACGTTTTGGTAAAAAACCAAACCATCATAGATGAATTCTGTGGAGTTATCGATCTTGGGGACAGCGACAATGATGAGCCCCCGAAAAAGGTACTTTTGATAGACAAATGTATACATGCATGCTTTTTTCTTCCACGAAAGAGAAAACAAGCCATTTTACCCTTTTTACAGATTATTCGAATTCGAAAGCACAATAAAGGGAGAATTCTGGATCCAATCTGGGAAAAGTATAATGTGGAATATGGCAAGAATGGTGAGCGGATTTCAGCCACATGCCAGCATTGCAGCAAGTTTTACAAAGCTCCCAAATCTGATCGGTTAATCGCGCATTATAACAAATGCCAGAAGAATTCTTCCGAAATACAGACTCTCAGCGAAATCAAATCTGAAAATCCAATCGTGGTTATTCCGGCAAAACGTCCCATTTCGAATTGGCTTAAGCAAACCTCAAGACCTATCGAAACGGTTGTTTCAACGACTAGTCCACTTCAAGTCCAACCGACCCTTCCAAAACTGTTGGAACGAAAAGCAGTAATGAATGAAATGATCGACACACAAATAGGACGTTATGTTTTCTCTTCCCTTGTTCCATTCAAGAGTGTAGAAGATGCTGAATTCATTAAACTAATGAAGATTATGAGACCTTCCTACGCTCCACCAAGCGCAAAAAGAATTTCAACATCAATACTTCAAAAAGTCTACGATGAGGTAACATCGCAAGTATCTTCAACTTCAGAAGGACAATTTGCAACAATCATGCAAGATGGTTGGTCAGGTCAACAGAGCTCCCCGATTATATCACACAGCTTAAATTTGGAAGGAAAAACAACGCAATTTCTTAATGCTTCGAATGCAAAAAACGAAACCAAAACGAGCGATTTCTGTCTACTCCTTTTAACAAAGAGCATCGAGGAAGCCGAGGAAAAATATAAATGCAACGTGGGTGCAGTTGTGACGGATAACACAAATAGTATGGTCTGCATAAGAAACAAACTACAGGTTACAAAACCCGATATTATGACATATGGCTGCAATGTACACCTTTTCAACTTGGTGGGGAAAGAATTTACTTCAAAGGATCTTTCGAACGAAGTGAAGAAGATTCAGCACTATTTTCGAGATCACACTAAACCTAGGGAGACCCTGAAGCAAATGGGGGCAAAGCAGCCTGTTATCCCCTGCGATGTTAGATGGAACAGCAATTATTCCTGCATGTCAAACTTTTTAGAAAACCATGCATTCTATGTAGAAATTGCAAAATCGGATGGGTCTATGAATACTGAAATCAAAGAAAAGTTGATGGATCTACATTTTTTTACTTCAGTAAAAGCACAAAGAGAGTTAGCCACCCCTATTGTTGACGCAATTTTAAAGGTAAATGACCGCTCTACACAGATCCCCTATTAATTCTAAATCGATTTATTTTTCATAAATTGTATGATTTCTTAGCTTCAAGCTGATAACTCAGTCGTAGCTGACGCAGTTCGATGTTGGATTGAAATAAGAGACAAATGTTTTTCATTGATGGACACCACTGCTCAGAAAAAATTCATAAATCGCATGGATTATGCCTTGGAGCCATTTGTTTGCGCTGCGTACCTCTTACATCCCAAATACAAGGGTTTTTGAACATTGATGTTACATTCATTTATATCAGTTACATGTAAATGAATTGAACTTATTTGATATGGTATTTTACGATAGGTAAAGAACTTGGATCAAAATACACATCACGAGGACAGGAGTGGTTAACTGCTAGATCAGCACTTTTTTTAGTTGCTCAAGTAAAGTTGAGTCTCAATGATGAAGAGATCTATTCAAAGCCAATGTTGAATGAAGAAATCTTAGGAATGAACGGACTTTCACACAAGTTGGAACATTGATGCATGACAAGCTTCCTGCTGGACTTGCTGACTTGGCCGTAAAACTTATGATGTTGCCTGCTTCAACAAGTGGAATTGAAAGATGCTTCTCGACAATGGGAAACATTATGACAGATTTGAGAAATCGAATAGGAATAGAAAAGACAGCTAAGGTTTGTATGATAAGTCGTTTCCTAAAAGCTAAGAATGCCAAGTAAGTCTAGGTTGGAATCTTAAGATCGGAAGTAAATGAATAGTGACGTAATAGGGCTACGGAGATAATTGCTATTATAATTTTCATTAAGTTAATTATCTGAGTTGACTGATAGAGCTGGTGCAAATCAGTCACAATTTATGGCATTGAATGAATTTAGTTATAAAATACCTATCATAATGAATTATCGAATGATCGATTTACATGTGATGTGTTCTAATGAAATGTTTGTAATGATTATTGAAATAAAAAGAATTTAATAAATTGTAAAAACAACACTAGGGCTTTGATTTTAGCCTTTTTCGTGGTAGGATTTTCACAGCTATACTACATGCAGTATAGCAGTGTATACAAATGTATGTAAATTAAACTGGCCAATCACGTTTTTACGGCAAAAAACCCCATTAAGGCAAAAAAGTCAAAAATCCCCGATTTTTTGGGGTTTTGGGTTTTTAGATAAAATCCCACCCAATGGGAGTTCCTTGGTCAGATTGATATAGATTATAGTAAGTGTTCCGTTGGTTTTGGTTTGCATACAGACAGATACAAATTACAATACAAATGTGTTTCATTCTATTGCATGAAATGGATGAAATGCAAACGAAGGAGAATTCATGAACCGAAACACCACACCGTGCTGGTTCGTTCGGTATGCATATTATCATTGACGAGAATGACGTGATTATGTACGGTTTAGTGCATGCTTTTATGATTATAAATAGTGTTGATGGAATAAAATCAAATTGAAATAGGCAAGGCGGACGGCAGAAGTGATCTCTCTGTTTCATTTGCGGTGACTCATTTATCAACTGGCATGGAATGAATGAGCGAGAACAGAGCTCCATCCTTTCATCTGAGGATTCCATGAGTTAATACCCAAAACTCAAACAGGTGAATTGGATACACGAGGTGCTCTGTGAGATATAGGAAGATGCCATGCAGAAAACAGAGCGTGGGACGAGGATCAATATTCCTTTAATCCTTCGCTTGTATCATGATTATGGCGTAAGTAACGCTATTAAGCTATCTTCTGGAAGACAATAAAATTCCAAGAAGGCTTCATTGGTTTCGTGCTATTGATCTAGATAGGAGTTTAGAGCTTGCGGCTGCATTACGAGAGTAATTCATTGTGAACAAGCATGAGACACCCAACTCACTTACATTTATCATGTCTATCACCATTATTGAAACGTCGGATGGGTCCTCGCTCATAGTTTCAAAATCACGTTTCAGTCACATTAATATCTGCTTTATTTCCGCCGTCTATAGGCGGTGGACTTGCACCTTTACCTCGGTCGCATATATACAATATCCAGTATAAGTATAATACCGCATAAAATCTGTGCAAATATATAAAAAAAATAATAATTAAAACAGGTCAACAAATTCTAGTCAACTGAAAGTATACAACCAACAACCAAAAAGGTTGGATACTCACTCTTTGTGGAAGAAACTTCATGATTCGAAATTCTCGTACTTTTTGATCCCATCTTAAACGTGTAGGGCATCACCAACAGGAAAAGGCTATCACATAGACATCCGATGTGAGCATCCGTTATTGGAAACATTGGTTTCGAAAAGGAAAGCTTTCTGAGGTTGCGGACGCAGTCTTAAAAACTGAAGATAATAGCCTAACGTTGGACTACATAATAATATTTTTCAAATTTAGACACAATGGCAATAAATAGGCTGGGAAATGCGCTATTCTTTTAACCTCATGACATGAACCAAATAATTGCCTTAATGAATTTAGGCTTGTATGATGGATACATTAGTTTACTATTAATACGATATTCATAAAAACAAAGTGGTAAGTTAATTGTGTATGGAATTAGCACATTAATTTGTATAATTGATGCCTTAAAATGTTTTTATAACGAAGTTGTAAGAGAAAAGTATACCGGTTCACAGAAAACTAATTCTGCTGATGGAACACCTGCCTGCACTTGACCTAATTTCATAATCATAACTGAATGAATAAGCTATTCTAACTTCATGTAAGGAAAAAGGAGGTAAGCCCGGTAGGAATTATATATAATTAGAACAGTAAGTTAGTTCATGTAATCACGAATAAAAGATTTAATCCTTCGCTTGTATCAGTATTATGGCAAACGTAACGCTGTTCAGGATCATCTGCAATATAAATGGATGCATTGTATAACTTACGGGTTGTATATTTTCTAACGACATAACACATACCGTTGCAATTACTCCATAATTCATTGTAAAAACATCCGTAACAGGAAATGCCTAATTCATTGCCATTAACAATGTCCATAATCATAACGGATACGTCCGATGGATCCTCACAAAGCGACCATTTCGAGGTCCTTTTTCCGACGTACCAATATTTTCTTAATTTCTGCAGTCTATGGAGGAAATATATATAGCATCTATATAAAAACTGTTCGCAGTTTGCAAACATCAAGCAGTAAGTTTATTTTACCTCGGAACATGCATCTGCAGCGATGAAAAATGTCGCATAAACAACTATAACCCACACAACGTAGTAATGCAATTCATTGGGATGCATGGCTGAGAAGTTGGATAAAACATGAGAAACAAAGGCCAACGATGACGTGGTGAAAAGGAAAAATAGACACTGAATGTATTCATTTGTGCTGTCAATTAATGCTTTAAATTCCATGTACTCGTCAAATAACTAAAACAAGCACTCATAGCAAGTTATAATTCGGAAATAGAAAGACAATTAAAGATTTAGAATAGAATTACATACATTAATGCAACTAGCACTGTCCCGGAGGGTTGAGGTCATTCAAAATTCTCGAAAACTTTCATATTGGAACAAACGAATATAGCAAAACCAAATTAAAAAACACATACTGAAAAAAGTAAAAGTGGAATGGAGGAATGGAAAAGTTGCAGTGTAGCTCAAGATGATGTACTGATAAGAACTTTTTTCGGGCATTGCTTCCGTTATCATAGGGAAGTGTTTTGAAGCATTGTCCACCCACGCCGTGAAGAAATTTTGGATACCTGCATGGATTCCACCTGTATCTGTGATGAAGTTGAGTATCCAATGTAGAAACTAATGAACTGAAGAGCCAGAAATATGAAGAGATACAGCCACTTGCGGTTTTGAAAACCGGAAATCAATATGGGAGTCATTATTGTGATGCAGAAAGCGGAAGCTGGAAAAATCTTTAGTTCCATATACACCTTGCTGTAATTGCAAGGATCTGAATCCATTTTTGGTTGCATTACTTCAGTAATTTTGTCAAATCGTCTTTTTCCAATTAGCCATGTAGAATAGGTATGCATATAGG
Organism: Orchesella cincta; assembly: GCA_001718145.1. Lineage (NCBI taxonomy): Eukaryota > Metazoa > Arthropoda > Collembola > Entomobryomorpha > Orchesellidae > Orchesella > Orchesella cincta. The sequence continues at coordinate 12,785 of LJIJ01003152.1, read as the reverse complement.
ATTATGGTGAACGTATTTCTGATAAGATGGAAAAACTCTTGGAGATCTTCCTTGTGGGATGTAATTTATTGAATTCTGGGGGACTGTCTGTAGCTATGTAGAAAAGTTTCCACGATTATTGAAATGCATAAAATCTATGTGAATTCATACTTTCAATTATTTGCAAAAAAACAATAAATTTAATGTATAGCCCAGCCACCTACCTTCTGTGGGAGAAATTCAATAAAACGTAACTGCGCTTGCCTGCATCCCACCTAAACGTGTATGCTGTTACAAACAGGAAAAAGTTGCTGTCCAAATATGCTTCGATAAAGTCTGCATTTTTAACAGGAAATATTGGTTAGGGTTACGTTCCTAACCTTTTTGGAATTGAAAGATAAGAATTTTGGGGAGGAAGGATAAAGTAGCATGGCTTTTCGTTTCATGATCACTGAGCACCTTCCCAAAGCAAAATCAAAAGGTATATGGTAAAAACTCGTGATGTTTCTTCTACACTTCCGAAAAAATTATGTGAAGTTTCATAACATAAATTATTTGCCAAAATGGGTCACCGTTTTCACCACTTTCATGATTAAAACAAATTATTTTCCACTTTACATACATGCCACATGCATGATTTCCATAGATTACGCAATATTTCATTATACAAATGGGTTTTTCCCAAATCGAGAAAAATGGAGCATGTTGTTATTAGAGAAGTTGTCCATGATGGAATGTTTCAAAAATATGGCTTTATATGACAAACAAACACATGAACGATTCTCCAGGGAAGTTGTGAGGCAGTGTTAAATAAATTTTTTACTTCTGATATGATATCATGTGAAACATAGGATGACATTATTTGTTCACTCCATTGACTACATATAAATTATACTGGTACTTGCACGCTTGAATCTGTTGTGATGTAATTAAAAATACTCTGCATCATAGGTATTCATTCACAATAATTAGTTCCTTCTCAATATTTTAAATTGAGAAAACAAGCAATTTTGAAGGTTCATCGGTTACTTTGATATTGGAGTTATTCTGATCTCATATAGACTTGTCGAAGGATAGTTTGGTTCGGATTAATCATATCATTACGCTTCGACCAGTGCAAAATCCTTCCAACGTTAGGAAGTCTTTGAAATAATTCTTGACTGAGGCTTCGTCAATCCTATCCGGACTAAGGTCCTCCTTGCAAAAATGCACTCTCTGATATTGCTAAACATTTTGGGGCGGTTTCCAAAACCATTCGTATTTCTTGATCTGCGCGAAATCCTATGTAAACTCAGTAATTCCAACTTGGGTAAAGCGTCACATGGATATCGAAATAGTCCTGCAAAAAACTCCTTTAGGGTGTCAAATGAAAGAGAACTCGAATCGATTTCACCTAAGATTTGAAGCTGAACCAAAGTTTGGCTAAAGTTGTTGATGATTGCGAAGAGATCGTTAGTTCTCCTAGTTAGACCGTTATAAAAGCCCTCCAGTACTAGCTCCTCCAGTTTCCAAGTCACTTTGGCCAATTTTGATAGAGATAAAGCAGAAACACGTATGACTTTTAGTTTTCTAAGGTTTGGAAGCATTTCGTTTAAATATTCAACGGTGAACTGGTCCTCTAGAAGTAATGAGCGGCTCTAAAATCTACCAATCGGGTGAGCTGAGAACCGTAACGATGAATTATTTATATTGGAGCGATTTCTCGGTATTCCAACCTTCCAAACTTAAGTTGACAAGATGTTTAAGTTCTGGAAGCTCTTCTGGGCGCAATTCCTCCATACTTTCTATTCCATGGCATATCATATGAAGTGTTTTGAGGTTTGGAACGAGCTTTAGAAGCTGTGGCAACTTATTCGTAGATACTCGTTCATTGAGATGTGGAACTATCATCATCACATCCACTTCTTCCTCGTGGTTTTCTAGGGACTCAACCCAAAGATCGAGATTCCACGCGTGATGACCGAATAGAGTGAGCATTCGTTCCATTTCTGTGAAAGCTGCATCATTCGGAAAATTGAGATGTATGGGGATGCTTCTGGTCAGAAAAGGGTTATCTCCTGGTTTTCTATTTTCTCCTACGACGGCTAGAAATCTTTGGATACCCCGTCCAAAAATTGCTTCGAATAAGTAGGCATTGTCAATTTCTTTAATCGCAGCATTAAAATTTTGGCGAGGAATCGACTCTTCGTGACTAAAGTTGAAGTTGTATTGTGCTGTAGAATAATTTTCAACTAACGTGTCGACAGATAACTTTGCATCTTTGCGCACTCTCCGACAAGTAAGTATGTCCTGATAATTGAGATTTAGAAGTGGTAGTGCCTGTAAATTTAAACACAACTGCGTTATATCCCTCTATCAGAAAAAAGCCTACTTTAACTTAATTCAGATTCAATTTACCAGCTCAAGCAATGCAAATGTCTTTTTCGTTGCAACTAATTCATTCCAATCCTCACACGCTTTGGTAATTGAAAGTAGATCCTTGAAGATAAATGGCTAAAGATAACCTCCAAATCTAGAGAAAACCCAGCACATAACTATTAAATTCATATATCTAATTATGCTTTCTTAACAAGTTTGGCAAATGAGTTATAGCTACTTCTGGTGGCAAATAAGGGTTGGTATTTGGTGACTTCAAAACCAATATGCATCCAGCTCCTGAGTCCTCCACTGTACTTGACATGTTTGTTATATGCTCACGATATTCCGATGCGTTACTTGATAGATACAACTAGAACCAGGATGATGTAATTTTCATGTATTATCTTTGGTACTACAAGAGTTATGATGATGAAGGATATATGAATCTAGAACATTGAACATATTATAACTTCTCCCAAGTCAGTTAATTTTAGAGAAAACAAATGGCGATGGTAACAAACTGGACATGGCATGGCTGAAGACAATAGATGATTGCATGCAAATTATTTGGACACAACATCATGACGGGGCATAAGTAAGTTTCAATCATGATTAATTACAGTTATAATATTGTAAGCCCTCACTTTTATTAGAATAGCAGACGTATAAATCTATTAAGTAGTATCTGTAATAAAAATTAGGTTGTTTAAAAGTTTTAGTACGCACTCCAGTACTAAGGATTTGTAAATATTATACAGAATGTGTGAAGGGGGTGTATGAATGTTTCACTATTTATCGACGACCTCTGCATGACATCTTAACAGACTATACTTCTGCTTGAATTAGAATTATGCCAAAGGTAATTGAGTAGATAACCATCTGAAAACAAATGTTGGAACAAGGATTCTTCGATTTATGCATTTAGACTTATTTCTGTATAACATTGAACTTACGGCTCCAATCATGAAATAATCTATTGTAAAACATCCGTAACATGAAACTCCCAGCTCATTCCCATTAGGTATATCCAATAAAATTGTAGATACATCTGAAGATCCACAGAGAAATCTTTTGAAATGTCGCTTTCGTTGAATTAGGTAGCCTTTTAAGAGCCCCTGTCTAAATGTAAATGATTAAAAATCAATGCTTCGCTACACTGGTTTGCTCTAAACATTTTGTATTAGTTTAATTTTATTTGAATTACATTACCTGCACACTGGAGTCTGCCGCAATGAACAATCACTCCAAAAACAAGAATTGTCCAGCCACAGAAGAATACAAATAGATTACTTGAAACACAAGAGAAATTGGACAGAAAGAAGGACAAGTATGGGATTATTGAAAGAAAAAGGCACAACATTTGAGACTGATTGCATGCATTAGCACAATTCAGTAACGACTTTAGCTCCAAATACTCTTCCAATAGATTCAAACTGTCTTTGTAATCTGAAGCGCTCTTCATAGCTCTAACAAAGCTTTTAATGTTAGAATTAATGAACAGGACGAAAGCCAAATTGAAAAGTACCAAAGTAAAAACTGAAATCTGTCTATGAATATCCGCTATAAGTGAAACGTAAGATAACACAACTTGAGACGTTGTGTTTTCTCTCGGTAAAAGTGCATGAAGAAAGGTGAGATAGTTTGAGATTTGGGTTGAGAAGTCTTGGTAAATCATTGTAGTTCCCACCTGAGCCCCATTTTTGAAAATGTGTGAATAATTAAACACACATCTGACAAGAGTTCCTATATGAACTCCAATCATGAAGAGATATGGCCAACGTGTCTGAAAAAAAATAAATGTATTTGACGTAATGAAAACTGAGCGTGATGAATCTAAGGTCTAATTATTTAGTACCTACCTTCGAGAAATTAATATCGGCATCTGATGCTTGACGTTTCATCACCCTCAGCAAATGGACAAATCAGACTTATTCCACAAGGCGGTGTACAACATAAATGAAAATGTGAAAACAGAACTGAAATCCCTGATGGCTCGGAAACAATTTTGTAGATCTTTTTTGTGAGAGGAAACTTGTGCTACTCCTTCAAGACATTTTATTGACCACTGGGCTAATCCGACAGTCATGATGATTATATACGATATCTGGTGAACAATAACGTAATTGTTGTCATTTTGTGAAAGCTTGTTTCAGAGATGCTTTAAATAATGATTACAAACCTTTTGCGGAAAAAAATCAACGAGCTGGAATTTTCTGCGAGCAGAATTCCAAGTGAAAGTATATGGAGTGGCCAAGAGAAAGTAAGACGTGTCAAAAAAAGCTTTGAGATAGTGAGTTCCCCGCAAATTAAATTTCATTTTAAGATGTAGATGGTGTCAAAAATACCTGGTTAGTCTAATTTTCTTAAACTGAAAGTAAAATATACAATTTGCCTTCAAAATTCCCCGTGTTGAAGAAATCCTAGTCAGTTAGCATTTACCCTCAATTTTATTTTGCAATTTTGAACTACATATTTTGGTTTGCCTTATATAATAGTGTTGGGCGTGGATGCCTGGAGTGTTCGTTATAACAATTTGTTTGTTGATCAACCGATAAGAATTTACATTCGTTTCACAATCAAAATGATTACATATTATGGTTTTAAATAGATTAGGGAAGAGAAATGTGGGGCATTGTGACAACAGTCGGTCACAAAGTAAATTTGCAATCGACATTGTACGTGAATCTAGAAAAATTGGAAAGAATGATGAATTGCAGTTCGAAAATTGTTTAGTCCCTAGTTTGTATTAATATAATAGCAAACGTAACGCTGTTAGTAATCATCTGAAATTCTCAACACAAGGGAACAATTAAGACGACTGTCGAATTCGATTAAAGTGTATGTATGCATGCATTTAAACCTTACCGTTGCAATTACGCCGTAGTTCATTGTAAAACAACCGAACAAGAGACACCTAATTCATTTCCATCAGACATATCCATTATCATAGCAGAGACGTCTGCAGGATTGTTGCAAATCATTTCTAGATCCTGCTTTCGTCTCACCAATACCTTCTAATTGCTGATGTCTGCAGAAAAATTTACTCAATTTAATTTAAATAAATTTCGTGTCATTTTGAAAGCTGCAAATAATGCTTCAGAACGTGCTTTACTTCTGAACATGCATCAGCAGCTAAGATGAAGGTTGAATGAATCAAGATAACCCATAAAATATAGAACGTCACTTTATTTCCAGTCATCCCAGAAAAATGTGATAGAAAGTAGGAGGCAAACGGAACCGCTGAAATTGTTACGGTGAAGAATATCAGTTGAATATATTCGTTGATATTGTCCACCAACTCTTTCAGTTTCAGGTATTCGTCAAAGAGCTATATAAAAAGTCAGTCTACTCTCAATAACACATATCGAGCATCTGTAGTAATAATACTGAGGAAAGATGACCAACCCGTATTTTATTGTTCCGTGGATGGATATCATTCAAAATTTTCCGGAAATTTCTCAAGTTCGCACGTACAAATAAAACGAAAATCAGGTTGAAAAGTACGTAGCTCACGTATGAAATGCAAGAATGTACGAATGGACATAATGTCACGTATCTCAAGATTATAAATTGGATTGTATTTTCTCGCAGCCATCATCTTCATCAACATTGCGACATGATCTGATGCGTTGACTGACCAAATATTAAAGAAAATTTGAACACCTTCATGGAGTTCCGTTGTTTCTACGTAAGAGTAGCCGGTAAAGGGTAATAGCGTGAAGCGAAAAGATGCATGTCAGCAGACACAGGAGTTTCTAGATGAACGACAAAATCTATAGAATTCAACTTATGAGTCATTTAGATTGCACAAAAACAATCGTAAGTAGTAGATTTCATACCTTTTGTTGATTTGATGTACTTATAATCCATTTTTCCTTGTATCACATTCAAAAGTTTGATTAAATCTTGTTTTTTGCATATAGCCATATACAATATAAACGTATACACTTATTGAATAAATGTCTCGAAATACAGTGAAGAAAGTGTGAATATGTTGTTTATGGGAGGAAATCTTGTCGAATTCCGGAAAATATACGGTCATTTCGTATAATATTTCCAAGATAAGCGTAATAATGCACAAAATCTGCAAAGTGGCATAACAAAAATGCATTAATCTACTGCGTTGACGCTGTCCCATACACATGAAAAATAGGGATATAAATAACATAAATATGAAACTATTTCTGAAAACCTTCTGAGGGAGATATTCGATGATTTGAAAGCATTTATTGTCCTTGTCCCATCTGAAAGTGTATGGCATCACAAGTAGAATAAAGTTGCTGTGAAAATATGCCTGGATAAGCTGCACATTTTTAACTGAAAAAATCGGTTGATGACTGTGTAACTGCTTGGAAATGATAGATTTTTGGACATGTTGGGATTGGGACACGTAAATGGAATTGATGTCTGAATTCATGCCTGCTCGTAATCAGGTATGTTACAATTAATGCCTCATGAAATTACCAGATTAAACTGCGTCGACTGACCAAGGCAATGTCTATCTTGTTTTTCATGTTTTTTTGTTTGTGCAAATATTATGTAACTGCTTTAATGCTTTAAACCAATTCTTTCGAAATTAATATTGAACTAAACGAGAAAAATATTTGCTGAAATGCAAAAACAAAAGTATGCATGAATTAGAAAAAAATATCAACCCAATCCATCATCAAGTCAGCAACGACTATTGGTATAACTATCACCATATTAGCTTTTATTCCTTTGCTTGAATCAATATAATTGCAAACGTAATGGAGTTTATTATAAACTGCAATCAAACAAATGAGCTCATGATAAAAGTTATGTTAATAATTTAAAAGCTTTTAAACATTGGATATAAATTATAAAGATTACGGTTCCAATCAATGAGTAGTCCATTGTAAAGCATCCATAGCAGGATAGTCCAAGCTCATTACCATTTGGCATACCCATAAGTAATGTGGAAACATCTGAAGGATCTTTAGAAATCTTGTCAAATGTGCACTTCCTTTCTACTAATAACTCTCTTAGTTTTGCTGTCTAAATGAGTTAAATGGTAACCGGCCCTTAACGCGAAGGACCGTTTGCCCACGGGGGTCGGTTTACCCGCCGTACCGTTATCCGCGGATCAGTTAACCCGCCTGACTATTAGCCCGTTGTACTGTTACCCGCTTGACAGTTAACCGCGGGGAAGTTAGCCCGAAAACATTTAACCCGCTGTAGAGTTAGCCCGCATGACAGTTACGCCGCGTTTGGTTAGGCCACTTGAACGACATCATATTTTCGCATAGTACTTCTGAGTTCATTCATGCTCAACATGTTTAGAAGTTTTTTTGGTGAAGTTATTACAGATTTAAACGGCAGTTTGAAACATGCAAAGATTCATGATTTTATTTCCAGCATAAAAGCCACGTAGATGTCATTCGTCTTGAAACGGTTGTTTGAAGTATGGTGATAAAAAGTTTTAAAGTATGAAATGGAAATCATTACTCAGCAGGATTGCTTGGCAGTAAAATAATCCAATGCTTATTTAAATTTCATCGACACAGATTAATTTAATTATGTAGTGCTGCAGACTCTAAATAAAAACTAAACACTGTACCCTGAAATCCATGTACGCGAATGCAATCCAAATGTGAAAGGAATATAATATGTAGGAAATGTTCCAGTTCGTGACAATTTCAAGCTAATTAACGCATTTTGAATTTGAAAGTCCGTAATTACGATTTCTTTTTTGTATTCCCACCTGTATTTCCAGAAATGGGTCGAAAAGTTAGCTTTGACTTTTTATGTAAAAATTATAAAAATCGAAAAAGCATTGTCAATAAATTTTATAAAAATTTGTCCATTTTCTCTCATTTTCAGTAGCATAAACGGTAGTAGTGGGAGTTAATGGAGGAAAAAGGGAAAAAACAGCCCCGTGTGATACAATAATGTTTACTGTTCTTTAAAATTGACTTATGTAGCCAAACAAACCGCGGGTTAACTCAAGCCGGGCCTAATGGGCCCAGATCACCGTAGTAGGCTCACGGCAGATTTCCCAGACTTTGGGCGGGATGTCAAACAGTGGAATTTTTCTTTGTTCTTTTGTTTTGGTTTTTTACAACAAAATAACATCTGATGTTTTGCTCAACAAAGAGAAAATTCCACTGTTTGACATGCCGCCCAAAGTCTGGGAAATCTGCCGTGAGCCTACTACGGTGATCTGGGCCCATTAGGCCCGGCTTGGGTTAACTGTCAAGCGGGGTAACAGTACAACGGGCTAATAGTCAGGCGGGTTAACTGATCCGCGGATAACGGTACGGGGGGCAAACAGACCCCCGCGGGCAAACGGTCCTGGGTCGGTCGGGTCCAAAAAAAACGGTAATTAGCCATCCAATAAAGAAGAAAAGCATCGCAGGATACATATCCGAAAAGGAGGAGAGGAAAAAGGACAAGAATGGGATATTGGAAATGGCAAGAGAAGCAAATTGTGGTTGAATGCATTCAGTAATAGAATTTAACAGCGTTTTCAACTTCAAACATTCATCGAAAAGCTGAAACAAGTATCCATTATTGTAGCAAACGAGTATTTTGAAGTAAGCAAAGTTTACATACCTGAATCTCAGACGGGTACTCCAATGCGTTTTGAATAAAGCCAAGAAAGTTTTTCGCATTAGAGCGAAAGAAAAGCACAAATGTCAAATTAAAAAGCAGGAATGTTAAGAAAGAAATCATTAAATGCCAAGAACAAACCAGTTATAGTTGCCAGACGTACTACTTTTCAGCATCCAAAATTAACGAAAGTAATACCCCAATCTACAAGCGTTCGTAGAAACCACCTCAATAAATGGTTGAAGGGCCACAGTGGAAATGTCTACTAAAATTCCACGTAGAAGTAGTGCTTGAAGTCTCACAGAAAGGAATGACAAAATTCTCTTTCCTTTCCATGCCTTTCCATTCCTTTCATGAAAGGAATGGAAAGGAATGACAAATTCGGCTGAAAGATTTGAAAGAGAAAATGAAAGACAAATGATTTGAAAGGAATGGAATGGAAAGATTTGAAAGATCTTTCAAATAAAATTTTTTATTTAATATTTTTAAGAATTTTAAAGCTTTATACACTTTAAAAACATAAAATCTTATATAAATGATTTTAAACGATAGAAATAACCTATTTTTCAATGAATTAAAGTCAATATTTGTAAAAGGTTGAATTTGCATTATTTACATGAAAAATATTTTAAATTTAAACTGTGCAAATTTTCAATTATTGAGGTAGCTAATGATCTTATTTAACTTATTTAAGCTTCTATAGTTAGTAAAATTTGTGTAGCATCAATTAATTTGCTATATTAAGCAATTTATAGTTACTGTCTGAATGAACGACAAATGTCTTTCATTCTCTTTCAATGCATGGAAAGGAATGGAAAGGAATGACAATTTTGTCTGAATGACATTTTTTTGAAAGACATCATTCCTTTCAAGTCTTTCGAATGGAAAGGAATGAAAAATGTGAAAGGAATGGAAAGACTTCGAGCACTACGTAGAAGTAACCGTTCATTTTTAACAATTGAGATGGTTGCATTTACCAACGTTGCTTCTACGTGGTCTACAGGTAGCCTTACAACTTAAAACCACTGTATTTTCAGTGCGTGAATTGGCGTTGATTTGGCGTGACTAAAGTAGACCATGTATTAAAGTGACATTATTTGGTGGAAATGACGTGGAATTCAGGTAGACAAACTCATGCCTATTTTTGGCGGGTGGTACTTACAACACAACTTCTGCTGTTTACTTCAGTCAGTTGACTTGCATGCCCACTTTCATTATTGCTCATTTGTGTTTGGGTGTTTGATAGGTGAGTATTGGATTCGGATTTTTGGGAAGTCAATTTTTAAACAGTTAGTTAGCAGCGTAATAATATTGAAACTGGAAAGAGCGTGTAAGTGAGAATATTTGTCAATTTAGTGTTTTTCTTCAGGTTTCAATGGGATTGTTTCGGAGTGTATGGATCGGTGAAGTAGTTAAATTATCGGTCATTTTATCAGATTGTTTAATGTGCTAAGTTTTGATGATAGTTCCCAGATAGAACGCTTTGCATATTCTTGCATATTTCCTAAGGGAGCTGTGGGATTGGTTTGGAAAAAAATGACCGATGCGTAATTTGTACATACTTTGCAAGGGCAACTGAAATTTTTCCCACCTTTCCCACAGAGGGAAATTGGAAGATAATACAGTGTAAAATATACGCAATAAATGCAGGGGAAAAGTTGATGAGGATATTTATCAACAGTCAACCTGCATTTAACGAGAGGAAAACTCCCATACATCATATTCAGTACTGTTACGCATATAATATGCATCGATTGAGCGCAGTTTCGCCCTTGCAAATAACACGTTGAGGCAAACTTTGGCGCGATTATGTTGAACACGTTGTCATTGTGCTACACTAAAAATTCAAGTCCGTCTTTACTTGCAACGATCTCACAAATTTGCAACGAGCCAGCAAAGAGTTATATACATAAAATAAAATTAGGAAGTAATGTATAGTGTTGCTTCATTTACTAATGAACAAGACAGTGTGGCTCTTGTTCCAACAATCTGGCTTAACAACACTAAAACTGAGTGTTAAGCCTCCCGGAACTCCAGTATCAAAAATTAAGACCGAAACCCACCTGGAAAAAACTGGAATGTGTTGCCTGTGCGTCTTTTGGCTAGAGGAATAGGTAAGTGAAATTTGCAAAGTGTAAAACAACATTGCAGAGGTATTAATTGCTGAATTACCCTTTATTTTAATTTTAGATGGTTATATCAAAGGAAAGGACTTGGAGAAATGGGCGGAAGGGACATCAGCGCTTGAAGTAACGGACATTGAAACCCCTTCATTTGGTCTCGTTAAACTTCGACGAAGGTCAAACGACGACGATATCATATTTATATCAAAACAAATTTCATTTTTAAATCAATAAAACTTCATTTTTATATCAATAAAACTTCATTTACATATCAATAAAACTTCATTTTTATATCAATAAAACTTCATTTATACAAATAAATTTCAATGTTACATTTATTAAATCTCACTTTTTTATTAATAAAATTTCATTTTTATATCAATAAAACTTAATTTTTGTATCAATAAAATTTCAATGTTATATCAGGAAATCTGTACAAGGAACAGCTCTCTAAAATATCGGTACTGTTAACAATTCCGTTGAAATTTTGTACTGGGAACCGTTCCCTGTTTAATTTAAATTGGGAACCGTTCCCTGTTTAATTTATATTGGGAACCGTTCCCTGTTTAATTTATATTGGGAACCGTTCCCTGTTTAATTTATATTGGGAACCGTTCCCTGTTTAATTTATATTGGGAAACGTTCCCTGTTTAATTTATATTGGGGAACCGTTCCCTGTTTAATTTATATATTGGAAACCGTTCCCTGTTTAATTTATATTGGGAACCGTTCCCTGTTTAATTTATATTGGGAACCGTTCCCTGTTTAATTTATATTGGGAACCGTTCCCTGTTTAATTTATATTGGGAACCGTTCCCTGTTTAATTTATATTGGGAACCGTTCCTTTTAATTTATATTGGGAACCGTTTCCTGTTTAATTTATATTGGGAACCGTTCCCTGTTTAATTTATTTTGGGAACCGTTCCCTGTTTAATTTATATTAGGAACCGTTCCCTGTTTAATTTATATTGGGAACCGTTCCCTGTTTAATTTATATTTGGGAACCGTTCCCTGTTTAATTTATATTGGGAACCGTTCCCTGTTTAATTTATATTGGGAACCGTTCCCTGTTTAATTTATATATTGGGAACCGTTCCCTGTTTAATTTATTTTGGGAACCGTTCCCTGTTTAATTTATATTGGGAACCGTTCCCTGTTTAATTTATATTGGGAACCGTTCCCTGTTTAATTTATATTGGGAACCGTTCCTTGAAATTTGTATTGGGAATTGTTCTTTGAAATCTGTAATGAGAAAAGTTCCCCAAAATATCTCTATTAGGAACAGTTCCCTTAAATCTCTACTGGGAACGGTTCCCTGAAACCTGTACAAGGTAAAGTTGCCTACAATATCGTTACTGGGAACAGTTCCCTGAAATAGCTGTACTGTGAACAGTTCCCTTAAAATGTTGTACTGGGAGCAGTCACCTGAAAAAACATTACTAATATAAGTTCCCTAAAATATCAATTAAACTCCATTTTTAAATGAATAAAATTTCAATTTTATATTAATTAAGTCTCACATTTATATCAATTAAACTTCATTTTTATATCAATAAAATCTCATTTTTATATCAATAAAATTTCATTTTTATATCAATAAAACTTCATTTTTATATCAATAAAACTTCATTTTTATATCAATAAAAGTTCATTTTTCTATCAAGAAATCTGTACAAGGAATATTTCCCTAAAATATCGTTACTGGGTACTGTTAACAACTCCGTTAAAATTTTGTACTGGGAACAATTCGTTGA